>JAXGFW010000062.1:0-152234 GCA_034376525.1 Nicotiana benthamiana | reverse complement strand
GTGTCAAGACGTCGCAGGACATGGCAGGATATGGTCATGGTACGTGTCAGGACGTGTCAGGCCATGGCCATGGTACGTGACAGAACGTTGCAGGACATGGCAGGATATGGTCATTGTACATGTCAGGACGTGTCAGGACTTGGCCATGGTACGGGTCAAGGCGTGGCCATGGCACGACATCGCACTACGTCGTCCAAGCCGCATCACGTCGCACCACGTGTATTGCTAATCAATGCTTAGAAACATGTCAAGAGCAATGATGTTGGTGGTTGTTGGCGGCGGTGGTGAAAAGTCAGGGTGGTTCGAGCGGTAGCGTTGGGCGACGGCCGGTCGACTCGTGTCAGGACATGGCCATGGCACGAGTCAGGACGTCGCAGGACGAGTCAGGACATGGCCATGGTACGTGTCAGGACGCGTCAGGACATGGTAGTGGAACGTGTCAGGACACGTCCGGACATGGCAGGGCGTGGCCATGACATGACTCATGATGTCGCAGGACATGGCAGGGCGTGGCCATGGCAAGAGTCAGGACGTCGCTGGACGCGTCAGGACATGGCCACGGCACGTGTCAGGACGCATCAGGACATGGCACTGGCACGTGTCAGGACAAATCATGACATGGCAAGGCATGGCCATGGCATGACTCATGACATTGCAGGACATGGCAGGGCGTGGCCATGGCAAGAGTCAGGACGTCGCAGGACGAGTCAGGACACGGCCATGGCACGTGTCAGGACGCATCAGGACATGCCATGGCACGTGTCAGGACGCGTCAGGACATGGCAGGGCGTGGCCATGGCACGAGTCGGGACGTCGCAGGACATGGCAGGGCGTGGCCAAGGCATGTGTCAGGACGTGTCAGGACATGGCAGAGCATGGCCATGGCACGAGTCAGGACGTCGCAGGACATGGCAGAGCGTGGCCATGGCACGAGTCGGGACGTCGCAGGACATGGCAGGGCATGGCCATGGCACGAGTTGGGATGTCGCGGGACGTGTCAGGACATGGCCATGACACGTGTCAGGACGCGTCAGGACATGGTAGGGCATGGCCATGGCACGAGTCAGGACGTCGCAGGATATGGCCATGGTACGTATCAGGACGCGTCCGGACATGGCCATGGCACGCGTCAGGACGTGGCAGGGCGTGGCCATGGCACGAGTCATGACGTCACAGGACATGGCCATGGCACGGGTCAGGACGTGGCACGGCGTGGTCATGGCACGAGTCAGGACGTCGCAAGACATGGCAGGACTTGGCCAAGGTACGTGTCAGGACGCGTCGGGACGTGGCCATGGTACGTGTCAGGACGTGGCAGGCGTGGCCATGGCATGAGTGAAGACGTCGCAGGACATGGCCATGGCACACGTCAGGATGTGGCAGGGCGTGGTCATGGCACGAGTCAGGACGTCGCAAGACATGGCAGGATATGGCCATGGTACGTGTCAGGACGCGTCAGGACGTGGCCATGGCGCGTCAAAACGTGGCAGGGCATGGCCATCGCACGAGTCATGACGTCGCAGGACATGGCCATGGCATGCATAAGGACTTGGCAGGGCGTGGTCATGGCACGAGTCAGAACGTCACTAGACATGGCAGGATATGGTCATGGTACTTGTCAGGACGCGTCAGGACGTGGCCATGGCACGATTCAGGACGTCGCAGGACATGGCAGGATATGGTCATGGTACGTGTCATGACGTGTTTGGCCATGGCCATGGTACGTGTCAAGAAGTCCCAGGACATGGCAGGATATGGTCATGGTACGTGTCAGGACGTGTCAGGCCATGGCCATGGTACGTGACAGGACGTTGCAGGACATGGCAGGATATGGTCATTGTTCGTGTCAGGACGCATCAGGCCATGGCCATTGTACGTGTAAGGACGCGCAGGACATGGCAGGGTATGGTCATGGTACGCGTCAAGACTTGGCCATGGTACGGGTCAAGACGTGGCCGTGGCACGACATAGCACTACGTCGCTCCAAGCCGCACCACGTCGAACCACGTCTATTGCTAACCAATGCTTTGAAACATGTCAAGCGCAATGATGTTGGTGGTCGTTGGCGGCGGTGGTGAAAGTCAGGGTGGTTCGAGCGGTAGCGTCGGGCGACGGCCGGTCGACACGTGTCAGGACATGGCCATGGCACGAGTTAGGACGTCGCAGGACGAGTCAGGACATGGCCATGGCACGTGTCAGGACGCGTCAGGACATGGTTGTGGAACGTGTCAGGACACGTCCGGACATGGCAGGGCGTGGCCATGGCATGACTCATGACGTCGCAGGACATGGCAGGGCGTGGCCATGGCAAGAGTCAGGACGTCGCTGGACGCGTCAGGACATGGCCATGGCACGTGTCAGGACGCGTCAGGACATGGCACTGGCACGTGTCAGGACAAATCATGACATGGCAAGGCATGGACATGGCATGACTCATGACGTCGCAGGACATGGCAGGGCGTGGCCATGGCAAGAGTCAGGACGTCGCAGGACACGGCCATGGCACGTGTCAGGACGCATCAGGACATGCCATGGCACGTGTCAGGACGCGTCAGGACATGGCAGGGCGTGGCCATGGCACGAGTCGGGACGTCGCAGGACATGGCAGGGCGTGGCCAAGGCACGTGTCAGGACATGGCAGAGCATGGCCATGGCACGAGTCAGGACGTCGCAGGACATGGCAGGGCGTGGCCATGGCACGAGTCAGGACGTCGCAGGACATGGCAGGGCATGACCATGGCACGAGTTGGGATGTCGCGGGACGTGTCAGGACATGGCCATGGCACGTGTCACGACGCGTCAAGACATGGTAGGGCATGGCCATGGCACGAGTCAGGACGTCGCAGGAGATGGCAGGATATGGCCATGGTACGTGTCAGGACGCGTCCGGACATGGCCATGGCACGCGTCAGGACGTGGCAGGGCGTGGCCATGGCACGAGTCAGGACATTACAGGACATGGCCATGGCACGCTTCAGGACGTGGCAGGGCGTGGTCATGGCACGAGTCAGGACGTCGCAAGTAATGGCAGGACATGGCCAAGGTACATGTCAGGACGCGTCAAGACGTGGCCATGGTACGTGTCAGGACGTGGCAGGCGTGGCCATGGCACGAGTCAGGACGTCGTAGGACATGGCCATGGCTCGCGTCAAGACATGGGAAGGCGTGGTGATGGCACGATCAAGACGTCGCAGGACATGGCAGGATATGGCCATGGTACGTGTCAGAACGCGTCCGGACATGGCCATGGCGCGTCAAAACGTGGCAGGGCGTGGCCATGGCACGAGTCATGACGTCGCAGGACATGGCCATGGCACGCGTCAGGACGTGGCAGGGCGTGGTCATGGCACGAGTCAGGACGTCACAGGACATGGCAGGATATGGTCATGGTACTTGTCAGGACGCGTCAGGACGTGGCCATGGCACGATTCAGGACGTCGCAGGACATGGCAGGATATGGTCATGGTACGTGTCATGACGTGTTAGGCCATGGCCATGGTACGTGTCAGGACGTCGCAGGACATGGCAGGATATGGTCATGGTACGTGTCAGGACGTGTCAGGCCATGGCCATGGTCCGTGACAGGACGTTGCAGGACATGGCAGGATATGGTCATTGTACGTGTCAGGACGCGTCAGGCCATGGCCATTGTACGTGTAAGGACGCGCAGGACATGGCAGGGTATGGTCATGGTACGTGTCAGGACGTGTCAGGACTTGGCCATGGTACGGGTCAAGACGTGGCCATGGCACAACATCGCACTACGTCGCTCCAAGCCGCACCACGTCGCACCACGTCTATTGCTAACCAATGCTTTGAAACATGTCAAGCGCAATGATGTTGGTGGTCGTTGGCGGCGGTGGTGGAAAGTCAGGGTGGTTCGAGCGGTAGCGTCGGGCGACGGCCGGTCGACACGTGTCAGGACATGGCCATGGCACGAGTCAGGACGTCGCAGGACGAGTCAGGACATGGCCATGGCACGTGTCAGGACGCGTCAGGACATGGTAGTGGAACGTGTCAGGACACGTCCGGACATGGCAGGGCGTGGCCATGGCATGACTCATGACGTCGCAGGACATGGCAGGGCGTGGCCATGGCAAGAGTCAGGACGTCGCAGGACAAGTCAGGACACGGCCATGGCACGTGTCAGGACGCATCAGGACATGCCATGGCACGTGTCAGGACACGTCAGGACATGGCAGGGCGTGGCCATGGCACGAGTCGGAAGTCGCAGTGCATGGCAGGGCGTGGCCAAGGCACGTGTCAAGACGCATTAGGACATGGCCATGGCACGTGTCAGGACATGGTAGGGCGTGGCCATGGCACGAGCCAGGACGTCGCAGGACATGGCAGGGCGTGGCCATGGCACGAGTCGGGACGTCGCTGGACATGGCAGGGCGTGGCCATGGCACGAGTTGGGATGTCGCGGGACGTGTCAGGACATGGCCATGGCACGTGTCAGGACGCGTCAGGACATGGTAGGGCATGGCCATGGCACGAGTCAGGACGTCGCAGGACATGGCAGGATATGACCATGGTATGTGTCAGGACGCGTCCGGACATGGCCATGGCACGCGTCAGGACGTGGCAGGGCGTGGCCATGGCACGAGTCAGGACGTCGCAGGACATGGCCATGGCACGCGTCAGGACGTGGCAGGGCGTGGTCATGGCACGAGTCAGGACGTCGCAAGACATGGCAGGATATGGCCATGGTACGTGTCAGGATGCGTCAGGACATGGCCATGGCGCGTCAAAACATGGCAGGGCGTGGCCATGGCACGAGTCATGACATCGCGTGACATGGCCATGGCATGCGTCAGGACGTGGCAGGGCGTGGTCATGGCACGAGTCTGGACGTCAGAGGACATGGCAGGATATGGTCATGGCACGACATCGCACTACGTCGCTCCAAGTCGCACCACGTTGCACCACCTCTATTGCTAACCAATGCTTAGAAACATGTCAAGCGCAATGATGTTGGTGGTCGTTGGCGGCGGTGGTGGAAAGTCGAGGTGGTTCGAACGGTAGCGTTGGGCGACGGCCGATCGACACGTGTCAGGACATGGCCATGGCACGAGTCAGGACGTCGCAGGACGAGTCAGGACATTGCCGTGACAGGTGTCAGGACGCGTCAGGACATGGCAGTGGAACGTGTTAGGACACGTTTGGACATGGCATGGCGTGGCCATGGCATGACTCAGGACGTCGTAGGACGCGTCAGGACATGGCCATGGCACGTGTCAGAACGCGTCAGAACATGGCAGTGGCACGTGTCAGGACAAATCATGACATGGCATGGCAGGGCATGGCCGTGGCATGACTCATGACGTCGCAGGACATGGCAGGGCGTGACCACTGCAAGAGTCAGGACGTCGCAGGACGAGTCAGGACACGGCCATGGCACGTGTCAAGAAGCATCTGAACATGCCATGGCACGTGTCAGGACGCGTCAGGACATGGCAGGGCGTGGCCATGGCACGAGTCGGGACGTCGCAGGACATGGCAGGGCGTGGCCAAGGCACGTGTCAGGACGCATTAGGACATGGCCATGGCACGTGTCAGGACGTGTTAGGACATAGCAGAGCGTGGCCATGGAACGAGTCAGGACGTCGCAGAAAATGGCAGGGCGTGGCCATGGCACGAGTCGGGACGTCGCAGGACATGGCAGGGCGTGGCCATGGCACGAGTTGGGATGTCGCGGGACGTGTCAGGACATGGCCATGGCACGTGTCAGGACGCGTCAGGACATGGTAGGGCATGGCCATGGCACGAGTCAGGACGTCGCAGGACATGGCAGGATATGGCCATGGTACGTGTCAGGACGCGTCCGCACATGGCCATGGCACGCGTCAGGACGTGGCAGGCGTGGCCATGGCACGAGTCAGGACGTCGCAGGACATGGCCATGGCACGCGTCAGGACGTGGCAGGGCGTGGTCATGGCACGAGTTAGGATGTCGAAAGACATGGCAGGACATGGCCATGGTACGTGTCAGGACGAGTCAGGACGTGGCCATGGTACGTGTCAAGACGTGGCAGGGCGTGGCCATGGCACGAGTCAGGACGTCGCAGGACATGGCCATGGCGCACGTCAGGACGTGGGAGGGCGTGGTCTTGGCACGAGTCAGGACGTCGCAAGGCATGGCAGGATATGGCCATGGTACGTGTTAGGACGCGTCAGGACGTGGCCATGGTACGTGTCATGGCACGAGTCAGGACGTGGCCATGGCACAATTCAGGACGTCGCGGGACATGGTAGGATATGATCATGGTACGTGTCATGACGTGTCAGGCCATGGCCATGGTATGTGTAAGGACGTCGCAGGACATGGCAGGATATGGTCATGGTACGTGTCAGGATCTGTCAGGCCATGGCCATGGTATGTGTAAAGACGCGCAGGACATGGCAGGGTATGATCATGGTACGTGTCAGGACGTATCTAAACTTGGCCGGCAAGAGTCAGGACGTCGCAAGACGAGTCAGGACATGGCCATGGCACGTGTCAGTACGCATCAGGACATGCCATGGCACGTGTCAGGACGCGTCAGGACATGGCAGGGCGTGGCCATTGCACGAGTCAGGATGTCGCAGGACATGGCAGGATATGGCCATGGTACGTGTCAGAACGCGTCCGGACATGGCCATGGCGCGTCAAAACGTGGCAGGGCGTGGCCATGGCACGAGTCATGAAGTTGCAGGACATGGCCATGGCACGCGTCAGGACGTGGCAGGGCGTGGTCGTGGCACGAGTCAGGACGTCAAAGGACATGGCAGGATATGGTCATGGTACGTGTCAGGACGCGTCAGGACGTTGCCATGGCACAATTCAGGACGTCGCAGGACATGGCAGGATATGATCATGGTACGTGTCATGACGTGTCAGGCCATGGCCATGGTATGTGTAAGGACGTCGCAGGACATGGCAGGATATGGTCATGGTACGTGTCAGGATCTGTCAGGCCATGGCCATGGTATGTGTAAAGACGCGCAGGACAATGCAGGCTATGATCATGGTACGTGTCAGGACGTATCTAAACTTGGCCGGCAAGAGTCAGGACGTCGCAAGACGAGTTAGGACATGGCCATGGCACGTGTCAGGACGCGTCAGGACATGGCAGGGCGTGGCCATTGCACGAGTCAGGACGTCGCAGGACATGGCAGGATATGGCCATGGTACGTGTCAGGACGCGTCCGGCCATTGCCATGGTACGTGTAAGGACGTCGCAGGACATGGCAGGATATGGTCATGGTACGTGTCAGGATGTGTCAGGCCATGGCCATGGTACGTGTAAGGACGCGCAGGACATGGCATGGTATGGTCATTGTACGTGTCAGGACGTGTCACGACTTGGCCATTGTACGTGTCAAGACGTGGCCATGGCACGACATCGCATTACATCGCTCGAAGCCGCACCACGTCGCACCACGTCTAATTCTAACCTATGCTTAGAAACATGTCAAGCGCAATGATGTTGGTGGTCGTTGGCGGCGGTGGTGGAAAGTCAGGGTTGTTTGAGCGGTATCGTCGGGCGACGGACGGTGGACACGTGTCAGGACATGGCCATGGCAGGAGTCAGGACGTTGCAGGACGAGTCAGGACATGGCCATGTCACGTGTCACGACGCGTCAGGACATGGCAGTGGCACTTGTCAGGACACGTCAGGACATGGAAGGGCGTGGCCATGGCAGGACTCATGACGTCGCAGGACATGGCAGGGCATGGCCCTGGTAAGAGTCAGGACGTCGCAGGACGCGTCAGGACATGGCCATGGCACGTATCAGGACGCATAAGGACATGGCCATGGCATGTGTCAGGACGCATCAGGACATGGCCATGGCACGTGTGAGGACGCGTCAGGACATGGCAGGGCGTGGCCATGGCACGTGTCAGGACGCATCAGGACATGACCATGCCACGTGTCAGGACGCGTCAGGACATGGCAGGGCGTGGCCATGACACGAGTCGGGACGTCACAGGACATGGCAGGGCGTGGCCATGGCACGAGTCAGGATGTCGTAGGACATGGCAGGGCATGGCCATGGCACGAGTCGGGACGTCGTAGGATGTGTCAGGACATGGCCATGGCACGTTTCAGGACGCGTCAGGACATGGCCATGGCACGAGTCGGAACGTCGCAGGACGTGTCAGGACATGGCCATGGCACGTGTTAGGACGCGTCAGGACGTGGCAGGGCGTGGCCATGGCACGAGTCAGGACGTCGCAGGACATGGCAGGATATGGCCATGGTACGTGTCAGGACGCGTCCGGACATGGCCATGGCACGCGTCAGGACGCGTCCGGACATGGCCATGGCACGCGTCAGGACGTGGCAGGGCGTGGCCATGGCACGAGTCACGACATCGTAGGACATGGCCATGGCACGCGTCAGGACGTCACAACACATGGCAGGATATGGTCATGGTATGTGTCAGGATGCGTCAGGACGTGGCCATGGCACGATTCAGGACGTCGCAGGACATGGCAAGATATGGTTATGGTACGTGTCATGACGTGTCAGGGAATGGCCATGGTACGTGTCAGGACGCGCAGGACATGGCAGGGCGTGGCCATGGCAAGAGTCGGGACGTGTCAGGACATTGCCATGGCACGTGTCAGGACGCGTCCGGACATGGCCATGGCACGCGTCAGGACGTGGCAGGGCGTGGCCATGGCACGAGTCAAGACGTCGCAGGACATGGCCATGGCACGCGTCAGGACGTGGCAGGGCATGGTCATGGCACGTGTCAGGACGTCAAAAGACATGGCAGGATATGGTCATGGTATGTGTCAGGACGCGTCACGACGTGGCCATGGCACGATTCGGGAAGTCGCAGGACATGGCAAGATATGGTTATGGTATGTGTCATGACGTGTCAGGCCATAGCCAAGGTACGTGTCAGGACGTCGCAGGACATGGCAGGATATGGTCATGGTACGTGTCAGGACGTCCCAAACCATGGCCATGGTACGTGACAGGACGTCGCAGGACATGGCAGGATATGGTCATGGTACGTGTCAGGACGTGTCAGGACATGGCCATGGTAGGTGTCAGGACGTGGCCATGGCACGAAATCGCACTACGTCGCTCTAAGCCGTACCATGTCGCACCACGTCTAATTAAAACCAATGCTTTGAAACATGTCTAGCGCAATGATGTTGGTGGTCGTTGGCAGCGCTGGTGGAAAGTCAGGGTTATTTGAGCGGTAGCGTCGGGCGACGGCTGGTTGACACGTGTCAGGACATGGCCATGGTACGAGTCAGGACGTCGCAGTACGAGTCAGGACATGGCCATGGCACATGTCATGACGCGTCAGGACATGGTAGTGGCACGTGTCAGGACACGTCAAGACATGGTAAGGCGTCGCCATGGCAGGACTGATGACATCGCACGACATGGCGGGGCGTGGCCCTGGCGAGAGTCAGGATGTCGCAGAACGCGTAAGGACATGGCCATTGCACGTGTCAGGACGCATCAGGACATGGCCATGGCATGTGACAGGACACATTAGGACATGGCCGTGGCACGTGTCAGGACGCGTCAGAACATAGAAGGGTGTGGCCATGGCACGAGTCGGGACGTCGCAGGATATGGCAGGGCGTGGCCATGGCACGTGTCAGGACGCATCAGGACATGGCCATGCCACGTGTCAGGACGCGTCAGGACATGGCAGGGCGTTGCCATGGCACAAGTCGGGACGTCGCAGGACATGGCAGGGCGTGGACATGGCACGAGTCGGGACGTCGCAGGACATGGCAGGGCGTGGCCATGGCAGGAGTCGGGACGTCGCAGGACGTGTCGGGACATGGCCATGGCTCGGGACACGACGCGTTAGGACATGGCAAGGCGTGGCCATGGCACGAGTCAGGACGTCGCAGGACATGGCAGGATATGGCCATGGTACGCGTCAGGACGCGTCCGGACATGGCCATGGCACGCGTCAGGACGTGGCAGGGCGTGGCCATGGCACGAGTCAGGACATCGCAGGACATGGCCATGGCACGCGTCAGGACGTGGCAGGGCGTGGTCACGGCATGAGTCAGGACGTCGCAGGACATGGCAGGATATGGCCATGGTACGTGTCAGGACGCGTAAGGACGTGGCCATGGTACGTGTCAGGACGCGTCAGGACAAGGCCATGGCACGATTCAGGACGTCGTAGGACATGGCAGGATATTATCATGGTACATGTCATGACGTGTCAGGCCATGGCCATGGTACGTGTAAGGACGTCTTAGGACATGGCAGGATATGGTAATTGTACGTGTCAGGCCATGGCCATTGTACGTGTAAGGACGCGCAGGACATGGCAGGGTATGGTCATGGTACGTGTCAGGACGTGTCAGGACTTGGCCATGGTACGGGTCAAGACGTGGCCATGGCACGACATCACACTACGTCGCTCCAAGTCGCACCACGTCGCACCACATCTATTGCTAACCAATGCTTAGAAACATGTCAAGCGCAATGATGTTGGTGGTAGTTGGCGGCGGTGGTGGAAAGTCAGAGTGGTTCGAGCGGTAGCGTCGGGCGACGGCCGGTCGACACGTGTCAGGAAATGGCCATGGCACGAGTCAGGACGTCACAGGACGAGTCCGGACATGGCCATGGCACGAGTCAGGACGTCACAGGACGAGTCCGGACATGGCCATGGCACGTGTCAGGACGCGTCAGGACATAGTAGTGGAACGTATCAGGACACGTCCAGACATGGCAGTGCGTGGCCATGGCATGACTCATGACGTCGCAGGACATGGCAGGGCGTGGCAAAGGCAAGAGTCAGAACGTCGCAGGACAAGTCAGGACACGGCCATGGCACGTGTCAGGACGCATCAGGACATGCGATGGCACGTGATGCGTCAGGACATGGCAGGGCGTGGCCATGGCACGAGTCGGGACGTCGCAGGACATGGCAGGATATGGCCATGGTACGTGTAAGGACGCGTCAGGACGTGGCCATGGTACGTGTCAGGACGTGGCAGGGCGTGGCCATGGCACGAGTCAGGACGTCGCAGGACATGGCCATGGCACGCGTCAGGACGTGGGAGGGCGTGGTCGTGGCACGAATCAGGACGTCGCAGGACATGGCAGGATATGACCATGGTACGTGTCAGAACGCGTCTGGACATGGCCATGGCGCGTCAAAGCGTGGCAGGATAGGCCATGGTACGTGTCAGGACGCGTCAGGATGTGGGATGGCGTGGCCATGGCACGAGTCAGGACGTCGCAGGACATGGCCATGGCACGCGTCAGGACGTGGCAGGGCGTGGTCATGGCACGAGTCAGGAGGTCGCAAGACATGGCAGGATATGGCCATGGTACGTGTCAGGACGCGTCAGGACGTGGCCATGGGACGTGTCAGGACGTGGCAGGGCGTGGCCATGGCACGAGTCAGGACGTCGCAGGACATGGCCATGGCACGCGTCAGGACGTGGGAGGGCGTGGTCATGGCACGAATCAGGACGTCGCAAGACATGGCAGGATATGGCCATGGTACGTGTCAGAACGCGTCCGGACATGTCCATGGCGCGTCAAAACGTGGCAGGGCGTGGCCATGGCACGAGTCATGAAGTTGCAGGACATGGCCATGGCACGCGTCAGGACGTGGCAGGGCGTGGTCGTGGCACGAGTCAGGACGTCAAAGGACATGGCAGGATATGGTCATGGTACTTGTCAGGACGCGTCAAGACGTGGCCATGGCACGATTCAGGACGTCGCACGACATGGCAGGAAATGGCCATGGTACGTGTCATGACGTGTTAGGCCATAGCCATGGTACGTGTCAAGACGTCGCAGGACATGGCAGGATATGGTCATTGTACGTGTCAGGACGTGTCAGGCCATGGCCATGGTACGTGACAGAACGTTGCAGGACATGGCAGGATATGGTCATTGTACATGTCAGGACGCGTCAAGCCATGGCCATTGTACGTGTAAGGACGCGCAGGACATGGCAGGGTATGGTCATGGTACGTGTCAGGACGTGTCAGGACTTGGCCATGGTACGGGTCAAGGCGTGGCCATGGCACGACATCGCACTACGTCGTCCAAGCCGCACCACGTCGCACCACGTCTATTGCTAATCAATGCTTAGAAACATGTCAAGAGCAATGATGTTGGTGGTCGTTGGCGGCGGTGGTGAAAAGTCAGGGTGGTTCGAGCGGTAGCGTTGGGCGACGGCCGGTCGACTCGTGTCAGGACATGGCCATGGCACGAGTCAGGACGTCGCAGGACGAGTCAGGACATGGCCATGGTACGTGTCAGGACGCGTCAGGACATGGTAGTGGAACGTGTCAGGACACGTCCGGACATGGCAGGGCGTGGCCATGGCATGACTCACGATGTCGCAGGACATGGCAGGGCGTGGCCATGGCAAGAGTCAGGACGTCGCTGGACGCGTCAGGACATGGCCATGGCACGTGTCAGGACGCGTCAGGACATGGCACTGGCACGTGTCAGGACAAATCATGACATGGCAAGGCATGGCCATGGCATGACTCATGACGTCGCAGGACATGGCAGGGCGTGGCCATGGCAAGAGTCAGGACGTCGCAGGACGAGTCAGGACACGGCCATGGCACGTGTCAGGACGCATCAGGACATACCATGGCACGTGTCAGGACGCGTCAGGACATGGCAGGGTGTGGACATGGCACGAGTCAGGACGTCGCAGGACATGGCCATGGCACGCGTCAGGACGTGGGAGGGCGTGGTCATGGCATGAATCAGGAGGCGTCAGGACATGGCCATGGCACGTGTCAGGACGCGTCAGGACATGGCACTGGCACGTGTCAAGACAAATCATGACATGGCAAGGCATGGCCATGGCATGACTCATGACGTCGCAGGACATGGCAGGGCGTGGCCATGGCACGAGTCGGGACGTCGCAGGACATGGCAGGGCGTGGCCAAGGCACGAGTCTGGATGTCGCGGGACGTGTCAGGACATGGCCATGACACGTGTCAGCACGCGTCAGGACATGGCACGAGTTGGGATGTCGCGGGACGTGTCAGGAGATGGCCATGGTACGAGTCAGGACGTCGCAGGATATGGCCATGGTACGTATCAGGACGCGTCCGGACATGGCCATGGCACGCGTCAGGACGTGGCAGGGCGTGGCCATGGCACGAGTCATGACGTCACAGGACATGGCCATGGCACGGGTCAGGACGTGGCACGGCGTGGTCATGGCACGAGTCAGGACGTCGCAAGACATGGCAGGACTTGGCCAAGGTACGTGTCAGGACGCGTCGGGACGTGGCCATGGTACGTGTCAGGACGTGGCAGGCGTGGCCATGGCATGAGTCAGGACGTCGCAGGACATGGCCATGGCGCGCGTCAGGACGTGGGAAGGCGTGGTGATGGCACGAATCAGGACGTCACAGGACATGGCAGAATATGGCCATGGTACGTGTCAGAACGCGTCTGTACATGGCCATGGCGCGTCAAAACGTGGCAGGGCGTGGCCATGGCACGAGTCATGACGTCGCAGGACATGGCCATGGCACGCGTCAGGACGTGGCAGGGCGTGGTCATGGCACGAGTCAGGACGTCACAGGACATGACAGGATATGGTTATGGTACTTGTCAGGACGCCTCAGGACGTGGCCATGGCACGATTCAGGACGTCGCAGGACATGGCAGGATATGGTCATGGTACGTGTCATGACGTGTTAGGCCATGGCCATGGTACGTGTCAGGACGTCGCATGACATGGCAGGATATGGTCATGATACGTGTCAGGACGTGTCAGGCCATGGCCATGGTCCGTGACAGGACGTTGCAGGACATGGCAGGATATGGTCATTGTACGTGTCAGGACGCATCAGGACATGGACATGGCACGTGAGAGGATGCGTCAGGGCATGGCAGGGCGTGGCCATGGCAAGAGTTGAGACGTCGCAGGACATGGCAGGGCGTGGTCATGGCACGTGTCAGGACGCATCGGGACATGACCATGCCACGTGTCAGGATGCGTCAGGACATGGCAGGGCGTGGTCATGACACGAGTCGGGACGTCGCAGGACATGGCAGGGCGTGGCCATGGCACGAGTCAGGACGTCGCAGGACATGGCAGGGCATGGCCATGGCACGAGTCGGGACGTCGCAGGACGTGTCAGGACATGGCCATGGCACGTTTCAGGGCGCGTCAGGACATGGCCATGGCACGAGTCGGAACGTCGCAGGACGTGTCAGGACGCATCAGGACATGGCTATGGCACGTGTGAGGATGTGTCAGGACATGGCAGGGCGTGGCCATGGCACGAGTCGGGATGTCGCAGGACATGGCAGGGCGTGCCCAAGGCACGCGTCAGGACGCATTAGGACATGGCCATGGCACGTGTCAGGACATGGCAGGGCGTGGTCATGGCACGAGTCAGGACGTCGCAGGACATGGCAGGGCGTGGCCATGGCACGAGTCGGGATGTCGCAGGACATAGCACGGCGTGGCCATGGCACGAGTTGGGATTTCGCGGGACGTGTCAAGACATGGCCATGGCACGTGTCAGGACGCGTCAGGACATGGTAGGGCATCGCCATGGCACGAGTAAGGATGTCGCAGGACATGGCAGGATGTGGCCATGGTACGTGTCAGGATGCGTCCGGACATGGCCATGGCACGCGTCAGGACGTGGCAGGGCGTGGCCATGGCACGAGTCAGGACGTCGCACGACATGGCCATGGCACGCGTCAAGACGTGGCAGGGCGTGGTCATGGCACGAGTCAGGACGTCGCAAGACATGGCAAGATATGGCCATGGTACGTGTCAGGACACGTCAAAACATGGCAGGATATGGCCATGGTACGTGTCAGAACGCGTCCGGACATGGCCATGGCGCGTCAAAACGTGGCAGGGCGTGGCCATGGCACGAGTCATGACGTCGTAGGACATGGCCATGGCACGCGTAAGGACGTGGCAGGGCGTGGTCATGGCACGAGTCAGGACGTCACAGGACATGGCCATGGCACGTGTCAGGACGCGTCAACACATGGCAGGACGTCACAGGACGAGTCTGGACACTGCCATGGCACGTGTCAGGACGCATCAGGACATGCCATGGCACGTGTCTGGACGGGTCAAGACATGGCAGGCCGTGGCCATTGCACGAGTCCGGACGTCGCAGGACATGGCACGATATGGCCATGGTACGTGTCAGGACGCGTCCGGCCATTGCCATGGTACGTGTAAGGACGTCGCAGGACATGGCAGGATATGGTCATGGTACGTGTCAGGATCTGTCAGGCCATGGCCATGGTATGTGTAAAGACGCGCAGGACATGGCAAGGTATGATCATGGTACGTGTCAGGACGTATCTAAACTTGGCCGGCAAGAGTCAGGACGTCGCAAGACGAGTCAGGACATTGCCATGGCACGTGTCAGGACGCGTCAGGACATGGCAGGGCGTGGCCATTGCACGAGTCAGGATGTCGCAGGACATGGCAGGATATGGCCATGGTACGTGTCAGGATGCGTCCGGCCATTGCCATGGTACGTGTAAGGACGTCGCAGGACATGGCAGGATATGGTCATGGTACGTGTCAGGATGTGTCAGGCCATGGCCATGGTACGTGTAAGGACGCGCAGGACATGGCATGGTATGGTCATTGTACGTGTCAGGATCTGTCAGGCCATGGCCATGGTATGTGTAAAGACGCGCAGGACATGGCAGGGTATGATCATGGTACGTGTCAGGACGTATCTAAACTTGGCCGGCAAGAGTCAGGACGTCGCAAGACGAGTCGGGACATGGCCATGGCACGTGTCAGGACGCATCACGACATGCCATGGCACGTGTCAGGACGCGTCAGGACATGGCAGGCCGTGGCCATTGCACGAGTCAGGACGTCGCAGGACATGGAAGGATATGGCCATGGTACGTGTCAGGACGCGTCCGGCCATTGCCATGGTACGTGTAAGGACGTCGCAGGACATGGCAGGATATGGTCATGGTACGTGTCAGGATGTTTCAGGCCATGGCCATGGTACGTGTAAGGACGCGCAGGACATGGCATGGTATGGTCATTGTACGTGTCAGGACGTGTCAGGACTTGGCCATGGTACGTGTCAAGACGTGGCCATGGCACGACATCGCATTACATCGCTCGAAGCCGCACCACGTCGCACCACGTCTAATTCTAACCTATGCTTAGAAACATGTCAAGCGCAATGATGTTGGTGGTCGTTGGCGGCGGTGGTGGAAAGTCAAGGTGCTTTGACCGGTAGCGTCGGGCGATGGACGGTCGACACGTGTCAGGACATGGCCATGGCACGAGTCAGGACGTCGCAGGACGAGTCAGGACATGGCCATGTCACGTGTCACGACGCGTCAGGACATGGCAGTGGCACGTGTCAGGAAACGTCAGGACATGGAAGGGCGTGGCCATGGCAGGACTCATGACGTCGCAGGACATGGCCCTGGTAAGAGTCAGGACGTCGCAGGACGCGTCAGGACATGGCCATGGCACGTATCAGGACGCATGGCATGTGTCAGGACGCATCAGGACATGGACATGGCACGTGTGAGGATGCGTCAGCACATGGTAGGGCGTGGCCATGGCAAGATTCGAGACGTCGCAGGACATGGCAGGGCATGGCCATGGCACGTGTCAGGACGCATCGGGACATGACCATGCCTCATGTCAGGACGCGTCAGGACATGGCAGGGCGTGGCCATGACACGAGTCGGGACGTCGCAGGACATGGAAGGGCGTGGCCATGGCACGAGTCAGGACGTCGCAGGACATGGCAGGGCATGGCCATGGCACGAGTCGGGACGTCGCAGGACGTGTCAGGACATGGCCATGGCACGTTTCAGGACGCATAAGGACATGGCCATGGTACGAGTCGGAACGTCGCAGGACGTGTCAGGACGCATCAGGACATGGCCATGGCACGTGTGAGGATGTGTCAGGACATGGCAGGGCGTGGCCATGGCACGAGTCGGGATGTCGCAGGACATGGCAGGGCGTGCCCAAGGCACGCGTCAGGACGCATTAGGACATGGCCATGGCACGTGTCAGGACATGGCAGGGCGTGGTCATGGCAGGAGTCAGGACGTCGCAGGACATGGCAGGGCGTGGCCATGGCACGAGTCGGGATGTCGCAGGACATAGCACGGCGTGGCCATGGCACGAGTTGGGATTTCGCGGGACGTGTCAAGACATGGCCATGGCACGTGTCAGGACGCGTCAGGACATGGTAGGGCATCGCCATGGCACGAGTAAGGATGTCGCAGGACATGGCAGGATGTGGCCATGGTACGTGTCAGCATGCGTCCGGACATGGCCATGGCACGCGTCAGGACGTGGCAGGGCGTGGCCATGGCACGAGTCAGGACGTCGCACGACATGGCCATGGCACGCGTCAAGACGTGGCAGGGCGTGGTCATGGCACGAGTCAGGACGTCGCAAGACATGGCAAGATATGGCCATGGTACGTGTCAGGACGCGTCAAAACATGGCAGGATATGGCCATGGTACGTGTCAGAACGCGTCCGGACATGGCCATGGCGCGTCAAAACGTGGCAGGGCGTGGCCATGGCACGAGTCATGACGTCGTAGGACATGGCCATGGCACGCGTAAGGACGTGGCAGGGCGTGGTCATGGCACGAGTCAGGACGTCACAGGACATGGCCATGGCACGTGTCAGGACGCGTCAACACATGGCAGGACGTCACAGGACGAGTCTGGACACTGCCATGGCACGTGTCAGGACGCATCAGGACATGCCATGGCACGTGTCTGGACGCGTCAAGACATGGCAGGCCGTGGCCATTGCACGAGTCCGGACGTCGCAGGACATGGCACGATATGGCCATGGTACGTGTCAGGACGCGTCCGGCCATTGCCATGGTACGTGTAAGGACGTCGCAGGACATGGCAGGATATGGTCATGGTACGTGTCAGGATGAGTCATGCCATGGCTATGGTACGTGTAATGACGCGAAGGACATGGCATGGTATGGTCATTGTACGTGTCAGGACGTGTCAGGACTTGGCCATTGTACGTGTCAAGCGTGGCCATGGCACGACATCGCATTACATCGCTCGAAGCCGCACCACGTCGCACCACGTCTAACGCTAACCTATGCTTAGAAACATGTCCAGCGCAATGATGTTGGTGGTCGTTGGCGGCGGTGGTGGAAAGTCAGGGTGGTTTGAGCGGTAGCGTCGGGCGACGGACGGTCGACACGTGTCAGGACATTGCCATGGCACGAGTCAGGACGTCGCAGGACGAGTCAGGACATGGCCATGTCACGTGTCACGACGCGTCTGGACATGGCAGTGGCACGTGTCAGGACTCGTCAGGACATGGAAGGGCGTGGCCATGGAAGGACTCATGACGTCGCAGGACATGGCCCTGGTAAGAGTCAGGACGTCGCAGGACGCGTCAGGACATGGCCATGGCACGTATCAGGACGCATGGCATGTGTCAGGACGCATCAGGACATGGACATGGCACGTGTGAGGATGCGTCAGGACGTGGCCATGGCACGATTCAGGACATCGCAGGACATGGCAGGATATGGTCATGGTACGTGTCATGACGTTTTAGGCCACAGCCATGGTACGTGTCAGGACGTCGAAGGACATGGCAGGATATGGTCATGGTACGTGTCAGGACGTGTAAGGCCATGGCCATGGTACGTGACAGGACGTTGTAGGACATGGCAGGATATGGTCATTGTACGTGTCAGGACGCGTCAGGCCATGGCCATTGTACGTGTAAGGACGCGAAGGACATGGCAGGGTATGGTCATGGTACGCGTCAGGCCATGGCCATTGTACGTGTAAGGACGCGCAGGACATGGCAGGGTATGGTCATGGTACGTGTCAGGACTTGGCCATGGTACGTGTCAAGACGTGGCCATGGCACGACATCGCACTACGTCGCTCCAAGCCGCACCACGTCGCACCACGTCTATTGCTAACCAATGCTTAGAAACATGTCAAGCGCAATGATGTTGGTGGTCGTTGGCGGCGGTGGTGGAAAGTCAGGGTGGATCGAGCGGTAGCGTCGGGCGACGGCCGGTCGACTCGTGTCAGTACATGGCCATGGCACGAGTCAGGACGTCGCAGGACGAGTCAAGACATGGCCATGGTACGTGACAGGATGCGTCAGGACATGGTAGTGGATCATGTCAGGACACGTCCGGACATGGCAGGGCGTGGCCATGGCACGAGTTGGGATGTCGCGGGACGTGTCAGGACATGGCCATGGCACGTGTCAGGACACGTCAGGACATGGTAGGGCATGGCCATGGCATGAGTCAGGACGTCGCAGGACATGGCAGGATATGGCCATGGTACGTGTCAGGACGCGTCCGGACATAGCCATGGCACGCGTCAAGATGTGGCAGGCATGGCCATGGCACGAGTCAGGACGTCGAAGGACATGGCCATGGCACGCATCAGGACGTGGCAGGGCGTGGTCATGGCACGAGTCAGGAGGTCGCAAGACATGGCAGGATATGGCCATGGTACGTGTCAGGACGTGGCCATGGCACGAGTCAGGATGTCGCAGGACATGGCCATGGCACGCGTCAGGACGTGGGAGGGCATTTTCATGGCACGAATCAGGACTTCGCAGGACATGGCAGGATATGGCCATGGTACGTGTCAGAACGCGTCCGGACATGGCCATGGCACATCAAAACGTGGCAGGGCGTGGCCATGGCACGAGTCATGACGTCGTAGGACATGGCCATGGCACGCGTCAGGACGTGGCAGGGCGTGGTCATAGCACGAGTCAGGACATCACCGGACATGGCAGGATATGGTCATGGTAATAGTCAGGACGCGTCAGGACGTGGCCAAGGCACGATTCAGGACGTCGCAGGACATGGCAGGATATGGTCATGGTCCGTGTCATGTCTTGTTAGGCCATGGCCATGGTACGTGTCAGGACGTCGCAGGACATGGCAGGATATGGTCATGGTACGTGTCAGGATGTGTCAGGCAATGGCCATGGTATGTGACAGAAAGTTGCAGGACATGGCAGGATATGGTCATGGTACGTGTCATGACATGGCCATGGTACGTGTCAGGACGTGGCCATGGTACGTGTCAGGACGTGGCCATGGCACGACATCTCACTACGTCGCTCCAAGCCGATTCACGTCGCACCACGTCTAATACTAACCAATGCTTAGAAACATGTCAAGCACAATGATGTTAGTGGTCGTTGGCGGCGGTGGTGGAAAGTTAGGGTGGTTTGAGCGGTAGCGTCGGGCGACATCCGGTCGTCACGTGTCAAGACATGGCCATGGCACGTGACAGGACGCATCAGGACATGGCAGTGGCACGTGTCAAGACACGTCCGGACATGGCAGGGCGTGGCCATGGCAGGACTCATGACGTCGCAGGACATGGAAGGGACATCCATGGCAGGAGTCAGGACGTCGTTGGACGAGTCAGGACATGGCCATGGCACGTGTCAGGACGCGTCAGGACATGGCAGTGGAACGTGTCAGGACACGTCCGGACATGGCAGGGCGTAGCCATGGCATGACTCATGACGTCGCAGGACATGGCAGGGCGTGGCCATGGCAAGAGTCAGGACGTTGCAGGACGCGTCAGAGCATGGCTATGGCACGTGTCAGGACGCGTCAGGACATGGCACTGGCACGTGTCAGGACAAATCATGACATGGCAAGGCATGGCCATGGCATGACTCATGACGTCGCAGGACATGGCAGGGCGTGGCCATGGCAAGAGTCAGGACGTTGCAGGACGAGTCAGGACACTTCATGGCACGTGTCTGGACGCATCAGGACATGCCATGGCACGTGTCAGGACGCGTCAGGACATGGCAGGGCGTGGCCATGGCACGAGTCGGGACGTCGCAGGACATGGCAGGGCGTGGCCAAGGCACGTGTCAGGACGCGTCAGGACATGGCAGGGCGTGGCCATGGCACGAGTCGGGACGTCGCAGGACATGGCAGGGCGTGGCCAAGGCACGTGCCAGGACGTGTCAGGACATGGCAAAGCATGGCCAATGCACGAGTCAGGACGTCGCAGGACATGGCAGGGCGTGGCCATGGCACGAGTCCGGGCGTCGCAGGACATGGCAGGGCATGACCATGGCACGAGTTGGGATGTCGCGGGATGTGTCAGGACATGGCCATGGCACGTGTCAGGACGCGTCAAGATATGGTAGGGCATGGCCATGGCACGATGCAGGACGTCACAGGATATGGCAGGATATGGCCATGGTACATGTCAAGACGCGTCCGGACATGGCCATGGCACGCGTCAGGATGTGGCAGGGCGTGGGCATGGCACGAGCCAGGACATCATAGGACATGGCCATGGCACACGTCAGGACGTGGCAGGGCGTGGTCATGGCACGAGTCAGGACGTCGCAAGACATGGCAGGACATGGCCAAGGTACGTGTCAGGACACATCAGGACGTGGCCATGGTACGTGTCAGGACGTGGCAGGCGTGGCCATGGCACGAGTCAGGACGTCGCAGGACATGGCCATGGCGCGCGTCAGGACGTGGGAAGGCGTGGTGATGGCACGAATCAGGACGTCACAGGACATGGCAAAATATGGCCATGGTACGTGTCAGAACGCGTCTGTACATGGCCATGGCGCGTCAAAACGTGGCAGGGCGTGGCCATGGCTCGAGTCATGACGTCGCAGGACATGGCCATGGCACGCGTCAGGACGTGGCAGGGCGTGGTCATGGTACGAGTCAGGACGTCACAGGACGTGGCAGGATATGGTCAATGTACTTGTCAGGATGCGTCAGGACGTGGCCATGGCACGATTCAGGACGTCGCAGGACATGGCAGGATATGGTCATGGTACGTGTCATGACGTGTTAGGCCATGGCCATGGTACGTGTCAGGACGTCGCATGACATGGCAGGATATGGTCATGGTACGTGTCAGGACGTGTCAGGCCATGGCCATGGTCCGTGACAGGACGTCGCATGACATGGCAGGATATGATCATGGTACGTGTCATGACGTGTTAGGCCATGGCCATGGTATGTGTAAGGACGTCGCAAGATATGGTCATGGTACGTGTCAGCATGTGTCAGGCCATGGCCATGGTATGTGTAAAGACGCGCAGGACATGGCAGGGTATGATCATGGTACGTGTCAGGACGTATCTAAACTTGGCCATGGCACGTGTCAGTACGCATCAGGACATGCCATGGCACGTGTTAGGACACATCAGGACATGGCAGGGCGTGGCCATTGCACGAGTCAGGACATCACAGGACATGGCAGGATATGGCCATGGTACGTGTCAGGATGCGTCCGGCCATTGCCATGGTACCTGTAAGGACGTCGCAGGACATGGCAGGATATGGTCATGGTACGTGTCAGGATGTGTCAGGCCATGGCCATGGTACGTGTAAGGACGCGCAGGACATGGCATGGTATGGTCATTATATGTGTCAGGACGTGTCAAGACTTGGCCATTGTACGTGTCAAGACGTGGCCATGGCACGACATCGCACTACGTCGCTTCAAGCCGCACCACGTCGCACCACGTCTAATTCTAACCTATGCTTAGAAACATGTCAAGCCCAATGAAGTTGGTGGTCGTTGGCGGCGGTAGTGGAAAGTCAGGGTTGTTTGAGCGGTAGCGTCGGGCGACGGACGGTGGACACATGTCAGGACATGGCCATGGCATGAGTCAGGACGTCGCAGGACGAGTCAGGACATGGCCATGTCACGTGTCACGACGCGTCAGGACATGGCAGTGGCACTTGTCAGGACACGTCAGGACATGGAAGGGCGTGGCCATGGCTGGACTCATGACGTCGCATGACATGGCAGGGCATGGCCCTGGTAATAGTCAGGACGTCGCAGGACGCGTCAGGACATGGCCATGGCACGTATCAGGACGCATCAGGACATGGCCATGGCATGTGTCAGGATGCATGAGGACATGGCCATGGCACGTGTGAGGACGCGTCAGGACATGGCAGGGCGTGGCCATGGCACGTGTCAGGACGCATCAGGACATGACCATGCCACGTGTCAGGACGCGTCAGGACATGGCACGGCGTGGCCATGACACGAGTCGGGCGTCGCAGGGCGTGGCCATGGCACGAGTCAGGACGTTGCAAGACATGTCAGGACATGGCCATGGCACGTGATAGGACGCGTCAGGACATGGCCATGGCACGAGTCGGAACGTCGCAGGACATGGCAGGATATGGCCATGGCACGCGTCAGGACGCGTCCGGACATGGCCATGGCACGCGTCAGGACGTGGCAGGGCGTGGCAATGGCACGACTCACGACGTCATTGGACATGGCCATGGCACGCGTCAGGACGTCACAACAAATGGTAGGTATGGTCATGGTATGTGTCAGGACGCGTCAGGACGTGGCCATGGCACGATTCAGGACGTCGCAGGACATGGCAAGATATGGTTACGGTACGTGTCATGACGTGTCAGGGAATGGCCATGGTACGTGTTAGGACGTCGTAGGAAATGGCAGGGCGTGACTATGGCACGAGTTGGGACGCGTAAGGACATTGCCATGGCACGTGTCAGGACGCGTCCGGACATGGCCATGGCACGCGTCAGGACGTGGCAGGGCGTGGCCATGGCACGAGTCAAGACGTCGCAGGACATGGCCATGGCACGCGTCAGGACGTGGCAGGGCATGGTCATGGCACGAGTCTGGACGTCACAAGACATGGCAGGATATGGTCATGGTATGTGTCAGGACGCGTCAGGACGTGGCCATGGCACGATTCGGGAAGTCGCAGGACATGGCAAGATATGGTTATGGTATGTGTCATGACGTGTCAGGCCATGGCCATGGTACGTGTCAGGACGTCGCAGGACATGGCAAGATATGGTCATGGTACGTGTCAGGACGTCTCAGGCCATGGCCATGGTACGTGACAGGACGTCGCAGGACATGGCAGGATATGGTCATGGTACGTGTCAGGACGTGTCAGGACATGGCCATGGTAGGTGTCAGGACGTGTCCATGGCACGACATCGCACAACGTCGCTCCAAGCCGTACCATGTCGCACCACGTCTAATTGTATCCAATGCTTTGAAACATGTCAAGTGCAATGATGTTGGTGGTCGTTGGTGGCGGTTGTGGAAAGTCGGGGTGGTTTGAGCGGTAGCGTTGGGCGTCGACTGGTTGACACGTGTCAGGACATGGCCATGGCACGAGTCAGGACGTCGCAGTACGAGTCAGGACATGGCCATGGCACATGTCATGACGCGTCAGGACATGGCAGTGGCACGTGTCAGGACACGTCAGGACATGGCAGGGCGTCGCCATGGCAGGACTCATGATATCGCAGGACATGGCAGGGCGTGGCCCTGGCAAGAGTCAGGATGTCGCAGGACGCGTCAGGACATGGCCATTGCACGTGTCAGGACGCATCAGGACATGGCCATGGCATGTGTCAGGACACATCAGGACATGGCCGTGGCACGTGTCAGGACGCGTCAGGACATGGAAGGGTGTGGCCATGGCACAAGTCGGAACGTCGCAGGATATGGCAGGGCGTGGCCATGGCACATGTCAGGACGCATCAGGACATGGCCATGCCACGTGTCAGGACGCGTCAGGACATGGCAGGGCGTTGCAATGGCACAAGTCGGGACGTCGCAGGACATGGCAGGGCGTGGACATGGCACGAGTCGGGACGTCGCAGGACATGGATGGGCGTGGCCATGGCACGAGTCGGGACGTCGCAGGACGTGTCGGGACATGGCCATGGCTCGGGTCAGGACGCGTCAGGACATGGCAAGGCGTGGCCATGGCACGAGTCAGGACGTCGCAGGACATGGCAGGATATGGCCATGGTACGCGTCAGGACGCGTCCGGACATTGCCATGGCACGCGTCAGGACGTGGCAGGGCGTGGCCATGGCACGAGTCAGGACATCACAGGACATGGCCATGGCACGCGTCAGGACGTGGCTGGGCGTGGTCACGGCATGAGTCAGGACGTCGCAGGACATGGCAGGATATGGCCATGGTACGTGTCAGGACGCGTCAGGACGTGGCCATGGTACGTGTCAGGAAGCGTCAGGACGTGGCCATGGCACGATTCAGGACGTCGTAGGACATGGCCATGGGACGGGTCAAGACGTGGCCATGGCACGACATCGCACTACGTCGCTCGAAGTCGCACCACGTCGTAGGACATGGCCATCGCACGCGTCAGGACGTGGCAGGGCGTGGTCATGGCACGAGTCAGGACGTCGCAAGACATGGCAGGATATGGCCATGGTACGTGTCAGGACGCGTCAGGACGTGGCCATGGTACGTGTCAGGACGTGGCAGGGCGTGGCCATGGCACGAGTCAGGACGTCGCAGGACATGGCCATGGCACGCGTCAGGACGTGGGAGGGCGTGGTCATGGCACGAATCAGGACGTCGCAGGACATGGCTGGATATGGCCATGGTACGTGTCAGAACGCGTCCGGACGTGGCCATGGTACGTGTCAGGACGTGGCAGGGCGTGGCCATGGCACGATTCAGGACGTCGCAGGACATGGCCATGGCACGCGTCACGACGTGGGAGGGCGTGGTCATGGCACGAATCAGGACGTCGCAGGACATGGCAGGATATGGCCATGGTACGTGTCAGAACGCGTCCGGACATGGCCATGGTGCGTCAAAGCGTGGCAGGGCGTGGCCATGGCACGAGTCAGGACGTCGCAGTACATGGCCATGGCACGCGTCAGGACGTAGCAGGGCGTGGTCATGGCACGATTCAGGAGGTTGCAAGACATGGCAGGATATGGCCATGGTACGTGTCAGGACACGTCAAGACGTGGCCATGGTACGTGTCAGGACGTGGCAGGGCGTGGCCATGGCACGAGTTAGGACGTCGCAGGACATGGCCATGGCACGCGTCTGCACGTGGGAGGGCCTGGTCATGGCACGAATCAGGACGTCGTAGGACATGGCAGGATATGGCCATGGTACGTGTCAGAACGCGTCCGGACATGGCCATGGCGCGTCAAAACGTGGCAGGGCGTGGCCATGGCACGAGTCATGACGTCGCAGGACATGGCCATGGCACGCGTCAGGACGTGGCAGGGCGTGGTCATGGCACGAGTCAGGACGTCAAAGGACATGGCAGGATATGGTCATGGTACTTGTCAGGACGCATCAAGACGTGGCCATGGCACGATTCAGGACGTCGCAAGACATGGCAGGATATGGTCATGGTACGTGTCATGACGTGTTAGGCCATAGCCATGGTACGTGTCAAGACGTCGCAGGACATGGCAGGATATGGTCATGGTACGTGTAAGGACGTGTCAGGCCATGGCAATGGTACGTGACAGGACGTTGCAGGACATGGTAGGATATGGTCATTGTACGTGTCAGGACGCGTCAAGCCATGGCCATTGTACGTGTAAGGACGCGCAGGACATGGCAGGGTATGGTCATGGTACGTGTCAGGACGTGTCAGGAAATGGTAGTGGAACGTGTCAGGACAAGTCCGGACATGGCAGGGCGTGGCCATGGCATGACTCATGACGTCGCAGGACATGGCAGGGCGTGGCCATGGCAAGAGTCAGGACGTCGCAGGACGCGTCAGGACATGGCCATGGAACGTGTCAGGACGCGTCAGGACATGGCAGTGGCACGTGTCAGGACGCGTCAGGACATGGCAGGGCGTGGCCATAATATGAGCCGGGACGTCGCAGGACATGGCAGGGCGTGGCCAAGGCACGTGTCAGGACGCATTAGGACATGGCCATGACACGTGTCAGGACATTGCAGGGTGTGGCCATGGCACGAGTCAGGACGTCGCAGGACGTGGCAGGGCGTGGCCATGGCACGAGTCGGGACGTCGCAGAACATGGCAGGGTGTGGCCATGGCACGAGTTGGGATGTCGCGGGACGTGTCAGGACATGGCCATGGCACGTGTCAGGACGCGTCAGGACATGGTAGGGCATGGCCATGGCACGAGTCAGGACGTCGCAGGACATGGCAGGATATGGCCATGGTACGTGTCAGGACGCGTCCAGACATGGCCATGGCACGCGTCAGGACGTGGCAGGGCGTGGCCATGGCACGAGTCAGGACGTCGCAGAACATGGCCATGGCACGCGTCAGGACGTGGCAGGGCATGGTCATGGCACGAGTCAGGACGTTGCAAGACATGGCAGGATATGGCCATGGTACGTGTCAGGACGCGTCAGGACGTGGCCATGGTACGTGTCAGGACGTGGCAGGGCGTGGCCATGGCACGAGTCAGGACGTCGCAGAACATGGCCATGGCACGCGTCAGGACGTGGCAGGGCATGGTCATGGCACGAGTCAGGACGTTGCAAGACATGGCAGGATATGGCCATGGTACGTGTCAGGACGCGTCAGGACGTGGCCATGGTACGTGTCAGGACGTGGGAGTGCGTGGTCATGGCACGAATCAGGAAGTCGCAGGACATGGCAGGATATGGCCATGGTACGTGTCAGAATGCGTCCAGACATGGCCATGGCGTGTCAAAACGTGGCAGGGCGTGGCCATGGCACAAGTCATTACGTCGCAGGGCATGGCCATGGCACGCGTCAGGATATGGCAGTGCGTGGTCATGGCACGAGTCAGGACGTCACAGGACATGGCATGAAATGGTCATGGTACTTGTCAGGACGCGTCAGGACGTGGCCATGGCACGATTCAGGACGTCGCAGGACATGGCAGGATATGGTCATGGTACGTGTCATGACGTGTTAGGCCATGGCCATGGTACGTGTCAGGACGTCGCAGGACATGGCAGGATATGGTCATGGTACGTGTCAGGACGTGTCATGCCATGGCCATGGTACGTGACAGGACGTTGCAGGACATGGCAGGATATGGTCATTGTACTTGTCAGGACGCGTCAGGTCATGGGCATTGTACGTGTAAGGACGCTGAGGACATGGCAGGGTATGGTCATGGTACGTTTCAAGACGTGTCAGGACTTGGCCATGGTATGGGTCAAGACGTGGCCATGGCACGACTTCGCACTACGTCGCTCCAAGCCGCACCACGTCGCACCACGTCTATTGCTAACCAATGCTTAGAAACATGTCAAGCGCAATGATGTTGGTGGTCGTTGGCGGCGGTGGTGGAAAGTCAGGGTGGTTCGAGCGGTAGCGTCGGGCGACAGGCGGTCGACACGTGTCAGGACATGGCCATGGCATGAGTCAGGACGTCGCAGGACGAGTCAGGACATGGCCATGGCGCGTGTCAAGACGTGTCAGGACATGGTAGTGGAACGTGTCAAGACACGTCCGGACATGGCAGGGCGTGGCCATGGCATGACTCATGACATCGCAGAACATGGCAAAAGTCAGGACGTCGCAGAACGCGTCAGGACATGGCCATGGCACGTGTCAGGACGCGTCAGGACATTGCAGGGCGTGGCCAAGGCACGTGTCAGGACGCATTAGGACATGGCCATGGCACGTGTCAGGACATGGCAGGGCGTGGCCATGGCACGAGCCAGGACGTCGCAGGACATGGCAAGGCGTGGCCATGGCATGAGTCAGGACGTCGCATGACATGACAGGGCGTGGCCATGGCAAGAGTCAGGACGTCGCAGGACGCGTCAGGACATGGCCATGGCACGTGTCAGGACGCGTCAGGACATGGCAGTGGCACGTCTCAGGACGCGTCAGGACATGGCAGGGCGTGGCCATGGCACGAGCCGGGACGTCGCAGGACATGGCAGGGCGTGGCTAAGGCACGTGTCAGGACGCATTAGGACATGGCCATGACACGTGTCAGGACATTGCAGGGCGTGGCCATGGCACGAGTCAGGACGTCGTAGGACAAGGCAAGGCGTGGCCATGGCACGAGTCAGGACGTCGCAGAACATGGCAGGGCGTGGCCATGGCACGTGTCAGGACATTGCCATGGCACATGTCTGGACGCGTCAGGACATGGTAGGGCATGGCCATGGCACGAGTCAGGACGTCGCAGGACATGGCAGGATATGGCCATGGTACGTGTCAGAACGCATCCGCACATGGCCATGGCGCGGCAAAACGTGGCAGGGAGTGGCCATTGCATGAGTCATGACGTCGCAGGACATGGCCATGGCACGCGTCAGGACGTGGCAGGGCGTGGTCATGGCACGAGTCAGGACGTCATAGGACATGGCAGGATATGGTCATGGTACTTGTCAGGATGCGTCAGGATGTGGCCATGGCACGATTTAGGACGTCGCAGGACATGGCAGGATATGGTCGTGGTACGTGTCATGACGTGTTAGGCCATGGCCATGGTACGTGTCAGGACGTCGCAGGACATGGCAGGATATGGTCATGGTACGTGTCAGGACGTGTCAGGCCATGGCCATGGTACGTGACAGGACGTTGTAGCACATGGCAAGATATGGTCATTGTACGTGTCAGGACGCGTAAGGCCATGGCCATTGTACGTGTAAGGACGCGCACAACTTCGCAATACGTTGCTCCAAGCCGCACCACGTCGCACCACGTCTATTGCTAACCAATGCTTAGAAACATGTCAAGCGCAATGATTTTGGTGGTCGTTGGCGGCGGTGGTGGAAAGTCAGGGTGGTTCGAGCGGTAGCGTCGGGCGACGGCCGGTCGACACGTGTCAGGACATGGCCATGGCACAAATCAGGACGTCGCAGGACGAGTCAGGACGTGGCCATGGCACGTTTTAGGACGCGTCAGGACATGGTAGTGGAACGTGTCAGGACACGTACGGACATGGCAGGGCGTGGCCATGGCATGACTCATAACGTCGCAGGACATGGCAGGGCGTGGCCATGGCAAGAGTCAGGACGTCGCAGGACGAGTCAGGACACAGCCATGGCACGTGTCAGGACGCATCAAGACATGCCATGGCACGTGTCAGGACGCGTCAGGACATGGTAGGCCATGGCCATGGCACGAGTCAGGACGTCGCAGTACATGGCAGGATATGGCCATGGTACGTGTCAGGACGCGTCCGGACATGGCCATGGCATGCGTCAGGACGTGGAAGGGCGTGGCCATGGCACGAGTCAGGACGTCGCAGGACATTGCCATGGCACGCGTCAGGACGTGGCAGGGCGTGGTCATGGCACGAGTCAGGACGTCGCAAGACATGGCAGGATATGGCCATGGTACGTGTCAGGACGCGTCAGGACGTGGCCATGGTACGTGTCAGGACGTGGCCATGGTACGTGTCAGGACATCGCAGGACATGACCATGGCATGCGTCAGGACGTGGGAGGGCGTGGTCATGGCACGAATCAGCACGTCGCAGGACATGGAAGGATATGGCCATGGTACGTGTCAGAACGCGTCCGGACATGGCCATGGCACGCGTCAGGACGTGGAAGGGCGTGGCCATAGCACGAGTCAGGACGTCGCAGGACATGGCCATGGCACGCGTCAAGACGTGGCAGGACATGGCAGGGCGTGGCCATGGCATGACTCATGACGTCGCAGGTCATGGCAGCGCGTGCCCATGGCAAGAGTCAGGACATCGCAGGACAAGTCAGGACACGGCCATGGCACGTGTCAGGACGCATCAGGACATGCCATGGCACGTGTCAGGACGCGTCTGGACATGGCAGGGCGTGGCCATGGCACGAGTCGGGACGTGTCAAGACATGGCAGGGCGTGGCCAAGGCACATGTCAGGACGCATTAGGACATGGCCATGGCACGTGTCAGGACATGGCAGGGGCGTGGCCATGGCACGAGTCAGGACGTCGCAGGACATGGCAGGGCGTGGCCATGGCATGAGTCGGGACGTCGCAGGACATGGCAGGGCGTGGCCATGGCACGAGTTGGGAAGTCGCGGGACGTGTCAGGACATGGCCATGGCACGTGTCAGAACGCATCAGGACATGGTAGGGCATGGCCATGGCACGAGTCAGGACGTCGCAGGACATGGCAGGATATGGCCATGGTACGCGTCAGGACGCGTCCGGACATGGCCATGGCACGCGTCAGGACGTGGAAGGGCGTGGCCATGGCACGAGTCAGGACGTCGCAGGACATGGCCATGGCACGCGTCAGGACGTGGCAGGGCGTTGTCATGGCACGAGTCAGGACGTCGCAAGACATGGCAGGATATGGCCATGGTACGTGTGAGGACGCGTCAGGACGTGGCCATGGTACGTGTCAGGACGTGGCAGGGCGTGGCCATGGCACGAGTCAGGTCGTCGCAGGACATGGCCATGGCACGCGTCAGCACATGGGAGGGCGTGGTCATGGCACGAATCAGGACATCGCAGGACATGGCAGGATATGGCCATGGTAAGTGTCAGAACGCATCCGGACATGGCCATGGCATGTCAGAACGTGGCAGGGCGTGGCCATGGCACGAGTCATGACGTCGCAGGACATGGCCATGGCAAGCGTTAGGACGTGGCAGGGCGTGGTCATGGCACGAGTCAGGACGTCACAGAATGCGTCAGGACGTGGCCATGGCACGATTCAGGACGTCGCAGGACATGGCAGGATATGGTCATGGTACGTATCATGACCTGTTAGGCCATGGCCATGGTACGTGTCAGGACGTCGCAGGACATGGCCATGGCACACGTCAGGACGTAGCAGGGCGTGGTCATGGCACGAGTCAGGATGTCGCAGGACATGGAAGGATATGGCCATGGTACGTGTCAGGACGTGTCAGGACGTGGCCATGGTACGTGTCAGGACGCGTCAAGACATGGTAGTGGAACGTGTCATGGCCATGGCACGCGTCAGGACGTGGCCATGGCACGAGTTGGGACATGGCCATGGCACGAGTCGGGACGTCGCAGGACGTGTCCGGACATGGCCATGGCACGTGTCAGGACGTGGCAGGGCGTGGCCATGGCACATGTCAGGACCTCACAGGACATGGCCATGGCACACGTCAGGACGTAGCAGGGCGTGGTCATGGCACGAGTCAGGATGTCGCAGGACATGGAAGGATATGGCCATGGTACGTGTCAGGACGAGTCAGGACATGGCCATGGCACGTGTCAGGACGCGTCAAGACATGGTAGTGGAACGTGTCAGGACACGTATGGACATGGCAGGGCGTGGCCATGGCATGACTCATGACGTCGCAGGACATGGTCAGGACATCGCAGGACAAGTCAGGACACGGCCATGGCACGTGTCAGGACGCATCAGGACATGCCATGGCACGCGTCAGGACGGGGCCATGGCACGAGTCGGGACATGGCCATGGCACGAGTCGGGACGTCGCAGGACGTGTCCGGACATGGCCATGGCACGTGTCAGGACGTGGCAGGGCGTGGCCATGGCACATGTCAGGACCTCACAGGACATGGCCATGGCACACGTCAGGACGTAGCAGGGCGTGGTCATGGCACGAGTCAGGATGTCGCATGACATGGAAGGATATGGCCATGGTACGTGTCAGGACGAGTCAGGACATGGCCATGGCACGTGTCAGGACGCGTCAAGACATGGTAGTGGAACGTTTCAGGACACGTATGGACATGGCAGGGCGTGGCCATGGCATGACTCATGACGTCGCAGGACATGGTCAGGACATCGCAGGACAAGTCAGGACACGGCCATGGCACGTGTCAGGACGCATCAGGACATGCCATGGCACGTGTCAGGACGCGTCAGGACATGGCAGGGCGTGGCCATGGCACGAGTCGGGACGTCGCAGGACATGGCAGGGCGTGGCCAAGGCACGTGTCAGGACGCATTAGGACATGGCCATGGCACGTGTCAGGACATGGCAGGGCGTGGCCATGGCACGAGTCAGGACGTCGCAGGACATGGCAGGGCGTGGCCATGGCACGAGTCGGGACGTCGCAGGACATGGCAAGGCGTGGCCATGGCACGAGTTGGGAAGTCGCGGGACGTGTCAGGACATGGCCATGGCACGTATCAGAATGCGTCAGGACATGGTAGGGCATGGCCATGGCACGAGTCAGGACGTCGCAGGACATGGCAGGATATGGCCATGGTACGTGTCAGGACGCGTCCGGACATGGCCATGGCACGCGTCAGGACGTGGAAGGGCGTGGCCATGGCACGAGTCAGGACGTCGCAGGACATGGCCATGGCACGCGTCAAGACGTGGCAGGGCGTGGTCATGGCACGAGTCAGGACGTCGCAAGACATGGCAGGAAATGGCCATGGTACGTGTCAATACGCGTCAGGACTTGGCCATGGTACGTGTCAGGACGTGGCAGGGCGTGGCCATGGCACGAGTCAGGACGTCGCGGGACATGGCCATGGCACGCGTCAGGACGTGGGAGGGCGTGGTCATGGCACGAATCAGGACGTCGCAGGACATGGCAGGATATGGCCATGGTACGTGTCAGAACACGTCCGTACATGGCCATGGCACGTCAAAACGTGGCAGGGCGTGGCCATGGCACGAGTCATGACGTCGTAGGACATAGCCATGGCACGCGATAGGACGTGGCAGGGCGTGGTCATGGCACGAGTCAGGACGTCACAGAACATGGCAGGATATGGTCATGGTACTTGTTAGGACGCGTCAGGACGTGGCCATGGCACGATTCAGGACGTCGCAGGACATGGGAGGATATTGTCATGGTACGTGTCATGACGTGTTAGGCCATGGCCATAGTACGTGTCAGGACGTCGCAGGACATGGCAGGATATGGTCATGGTACGTGTCAGGACGTGTCAAGTCATGGCCATGGTACGTGACATGACGCCGCAGGACATGGCAGGATATGGTCATGGTACGTGTCAGGACATGGCCATGGTACGTGTCAGGACGGGCCATGACACGACATCGCACTACGTCGCTCCAAGCCGATTCACGTTGCACCACGTCCAATGCTAACCAATGCATAGAAACATGTCAAGCACAATGATGTTGGTGGTCGTTGGCGGCGGTGGTGGAAAGTCAGGGTGGTTTGAGCGGTAGCGTCGGGCGACATTCGGTCAATGCATGTTAGGACATGGCCATGGCACGTGTCAGGACGCGTCAGGACATGGCAGTGGCACGTGTCAGGACACGTCAGGACATGGCAGGGTGTGGCCATGGCAGGACTCATGACGTCGCATGACATGGCAAGGACATCCATGGCAAGAGTTAGGACGTCGCAGGACGCGTCAGTACATGGCCATGGCACGTGTCACGACGCATCAGGACATGGCCATGGTATGTGTCAGGACGCTTCAGGACATGCCATGGTACGTCTCGCGACGTGTCCGGACATGGTAGGGCGTGGCGATGCCAATAGTCGGTACGTCGCAAGGCATGGCAGGGCGTGGCCATGGCACGTGTCAGGACGCATCAGGACATGGCCATGGCACGTGTCAGGACGCGTCTGGACATGGCAGGGAATGGCCATGGCACGAGTCAGGACGTCGCGGGACATGGCAGGGCGTGGCCATGGCACGAGTCGGGACGTCGCAGGACGTGTCAGGACATGGCCATGGCACGATTCATGACGTCACAGGACGTGCCAAGATATGGTCATGGTACGTGTCATGACGTGTCAGGCCATGGCCATGGTACGTGTCATGACGTCGCAGGACATGGCAGGATATGGTCATGGTACGTGTCAGGACGTGTCAGGACTTGGCAGGTTATGGCCATGGTACGTGTCAGGACGCGTCAGGACGTGGCCATGGCACGTGTCAGGACGCGTAAGGACATGGTAGTGGAACGTGTCAGGACACGTCCGGACATGGCAGGGCGTGGCCATGGCATGACTCATGACGTCGCAGGACATGGCAGGGCGTGGCCATGGCAAGAGTCAGGACATCGCAAGACAAGTCAGGACACGGCCATGGCATGTGTCAGGACGCATCAGGACATGCCATTGCACGTGTCAGGACGCGTCAGGACATGGCAGGGCGTGGCCATGGCACGAGTCGGGACGTCGCAAGACATGGCAGGGCGTGGCCAAGGCACGTGTCAGGACGCATTAGGACATGGCCATGGCACGTGTCAGGACATGGTAGGGCGTGGCCATGGCACGAGTCAGGACGTCGCAAGACATGGCAGGGCGTGGCCATGGCACGAGTCGGGACGTTGCAGGACATGGCAGGGCGTGGCCATGGAACGATTTGGGGTGTCGCGGGACGTGTCAGGACATGGCCATGGCACGTGTCAGGACGCGTCAGGACATGGTAGGGCATGGCCATGGCACGAGTCAAGACGTCGTAGGACATGGCAGGAGTTGGCCATGGTACGTGTCAGGACGCGTCCGGACATGGCCATGGCTGGCGTCAAGACGTGGCAAGGCGTGGCCATGGCACGAGTCAGGACGTCGCAGGACATAGCCATGGCACGCGTCAGGACGTGGCAGGGCGTGGTCATGGGATGAGTCAGGACGTTGCAAGACATGGCAGGATATGGCCATGGTACGTGTCAGGACGCGTCAGGACGTGGCCATGGTACGTGGCAGGACGTGGCAGGGCGTGGCCATGGCACGAGTCAGGACGTCGCAGGACATGGCCATGGCACGCTTCAGGACGTGGGAGGGGGTGGTCATGGCACGAATCAGGACATCGCAGGACATGGCAGGATATGGCCATGGTACGCGTCAGAACGCGTCCGTACATGGCCATGGCGCGTCAAAACGTGGCAGGGCTTGGCCATGGCACGAATCATGACGTCGTAGGACATGGCCATGGCATGTGTCAGGACGTGGCGGGGCGTGGTCATGGCACGAGTCAGGACGTCACAGGACATGGCAGGATATGGTCATGGTACTTGTAAGGACGCGTCAGGACGTGGCCATGGCACGATTCAGGACGTCGCAGGACATGGCAGGATATGGTCATGGTACGGGTCATGTCGTGTTAGGCAGGACATGGCAGGATATGGTCATGGTACGTGTCAGGACGTGTCAGGCCATGGCCATGGTACGTGACAGGACGTTGCAGGACATGGCAGGATATGGTCATGGTACGTGTCAGGACATGGCCATGGTACGTGTCAGGACGTGGCCATGGCACGACATCGCACTACGTCGCTCCAAGCCGATTCACGTCGCACCACGTCTAATACTAACCAATGCTTAGAAACATGTCAAGCACAATGATGTTGGTGGTCGTTGGCGGCGGTGGTGGAAAGTTAGGGTGGTTTGAGCGGTAGCGTTGGGCGACATCCGGTCGACGCGTGTCAGGACATGGCCATGGCACGTGTCAGGACGCGTCAGGACATGGCAGTAGCACGTGTCAGGACATGGCAGGGCGTGGCCATGGCAGGACTCATGACATCGCAGGACATGGCAGGGACATCCATGGCAAGGGTCAGGACGTCGCAGGACGCGTCAGTACATGGCCATGGCACGTGTCAGGACGCATCAGGACATGGCCATGGCATGTGTAAGGACGCATCATGACATGCCATGGTACGTGTCAGGAAGTGTCCGGACATGGCAGGGCGTGGCGATGGCACTAGTCGGGACGTCGCAGGACATGGCAGGGCGTGGCCATGGCACGTGTCAGGATGCATGAGCACATGGCCATGGCACGTGTCAGGACACGTCAGGACATGGCAGGGAATGGCCATGGCACGAGTCGGGACGTCGCGGGACATGGCAGGGCGTGGCCATGGCACGAGTCGGGACGTCGGAGGACGTGTCAGGACATGGCCATGGCACGATTCAAGACGTCGCAGGACATGCCAAGATATGGTCATGGTACGTGTCATAACGTGTCAGGCCATGGCCATGGTACGTGTCATGACGTCGCAGGACATGGCAGGATATGGTCATGGTACGTGTCAGGACGTATCAGGACATGGCAGGATATGGCCATGGTACGTGTCAGGACGCGTCAGGACGTGGCCATGGCACGAGTCAGGACGTCGCAAGACATGGCAGGATATGATTATGGTACGTGTCATGACGTGTCAGGCCATGGCCATGGTACGTGTAAGGACGTCGCAGGACATGGTAGGATATGGTCACGGTATTTGTCAGGACGTGTCAGGCCATGGCCATGGTACGTGTAAGGACGCGCAGGACATGGCATGGTATGGTCAATGTACGTGTTAAGACGTGTCAGGACTTGGCCATGGTACGTGTCAAGACGTGGCCATGGCACGACATCGCACTACATCGCGCCAAGTCGCACCACGTCGCACCACGTCTATTGCTAACCAATGCTTAGAAACATGTCAAGCGAAATGATGTTGGTGGTCGTTGGCCTGTGGTGGAAAGTCGGGGTGGTTCGAACGGTAGCGTTGGGCAACGGCCGGTCGACGCGTGTCAGGACATGGCAATGGCACGAGTCAGGACGTCGCAGGACGAGTCAGGACATGGCCATGGCACGTGTCAGGACGCGTCGGGACATGGCAGTGGAACGTGTCAGGACACATCCGGACATGGCAGGCCGTGGCCATGGCAAGAGTTAGGACGTCGCAGGACGCGTCAGGACATGGCCATGGCACGTGTCAGGACGCGTCAGGACATGGCAGTCGCACGTGTCAGGACAAATCATGACATGGAAAGGCATAGCCATGGCATGACTCATGACGTCGCAAGACATGGCAGGGCGTGGCCATGGCAAGAGTCAGGACGTCGCAGGACAAGTCAGGACACGGCCATGGCACGTGTCAGGACGCATCAAGACATGCCATGGCACGTGTCAGTACGCATCAGGACATGGCAGGGCGTGGCCATGGCATGAGTCGGGACGTCACAGGACATGGCAGGGCGTGGCCAAGGCACGTGTCAGGACGCATTAGGACATGGCCATGGCGCGTGTCAGGACATGGCAGGGCGTGGCCATGGCACGAGTCAGGACGTCGCAGGACATGGCAGGGCGTGGCCATGGCACGAGTCGGGACGTCGAAGGATATGGCAGGCGTGGCCATGGCACGAGTTGGGATGCGCGGGACGTGTCAGGACATGGCCATGGCACGTGTCAGGACGCGTCAGGACATGGTAGGGCATGACAATGGCACGAGTCAGGACGTCGCAGGACATGGCAGGATATGGCCATGGTACGTGTCAGGACGCGTCCGGACATGGCCATGGCACGCGTCAAGACGTGGCAGGGCGTGCACGAGTCAGGACATCGAAGGACATGGCAATGGCACGCGTCAGGACGTGGCAGGGCGTGGTCATGGCACGAGTCAGGACGTCGCAAGTCATGGCAGGACATGGCCACGGTACGTGTCAGGACGCGTCAGGACGTGGCCACTGTACGTGTTAGGACGTGGCAGGGCGTGGCCATGGCACGAGTCAGGACGTTGCAGGACATGGCCATGGCGCGCGTCAGGACGTGGGAGGGCGTGGTCATGGCACGAGTCAGGACGTCGCAAAGCATGGCAGGATATGGCCATGGTACGTGTCAGGACGCGTCAGGACGTGGCCATGGTACGTGTCAAGACGCGTCAGGACGTGGCCATGGCACGATTCAGGACGTCGCAGGACATGGCAGGATATGATCATGGTACGTGTCATGACGTGTCAGGCCATGGCCATGGTATGTGTAAGGACGTCGCAGGACATGGCTAGATATGGTCATGGTACGTGTCAGGACGTGTTAGGCCATGGCCATGGTATGTGTTAGGACGCGCAGGACATGACAGGGTATGGTCATGGTACGTGTCAGGACGTGTCTGGACTTGGCCATGGTCCGTGTCAACACATGGCCATGGCACGACATCGCACTACGTCGCTCCAAGCCGAACCACGTCGCACCACGTCTATTGCTAACCAATGCTTAGAAACATGTTAAGCGCAATGATGTTGGTGGTCGTTGGCGGCGGTGGTGGAAAGTCGGGGTGGTTCAAGCGGTAGCGTCGGGCGACGGCCGGAGGAAACGTGTCAGGACATGACCATGGAACGAGTCAGGACGTCACAGGACGAGTCAGGACATGGCCATGGCACGTGTCAGGACGCGTCAGGACATGGCAGTGGCACGTGTCAGGACGCGTCAGGACATGGCAGTGGCACGTGTTAGGACGCGTCAGGACATGGCAGGGCGTGGCCATGGCACGAGTCAGGACATCGCAGGATATGGCCATGGTACGTGTCAGGACGTGGGCATGGTACGTGTCAAGACGTGGCAGGGCGTGGCCATGGCATGAGTCAGGACGCCGCGGGACATGGCCATGGCATGCGTCAGGACGTGGCAGGGCGTGGCCATGGCATGAGTCAGGATGTCGCGGGACATGGCCATGGCACACGTCAGGACGTGGCAAGGCGTGGTCATGGCACGAGTTAGGACGTCGCAAGACATGGCAGGTTGTGGCCATGGTACGTGTCAGGACGCGTCAGGACGTGGCCATGGTACGTGTCAGGATGCGTCAGGACGTGGCCATGGCACGATTCAGGACGTCGCAGGACATGGTAGGATATGATCATGGTACGTGTCATGACGTGTCAGGCCATGGCCATGGTACGTGCAAGGACGTCGCAGGACATGGCAGGATATGGTCATGGTACGTGTCAGGACGTGTCAGGCGATTGCCATGGTACGTGTAAGGACGCGCAGGACATGGCAGGGTATGGTCATGGTACGTGTCAGGACGTGTCAGGATTAGGCCATGGTACGTGTCAAGGCGTGGCCTTGGCACGACATCGCACTACGTTGCTCCAGGCCGCACCACGTCGCACCACTTCTTTTTCTATCCAATGCTTAGAAACATCTCAAGCGCAATGATGTTGGTGGTCGTTGGCGGCGGTGGTGGAAAGACAGGGTGGTTCGTGCGGTAGCATCGGGCGACGGCCGGTCGACACGTGTCAGGACATGGCCATGGCACGAGTCAGGACGTCGCAGGACGAGTCAGGACATGGCCATGGCACGTGTTAGGACGCGTCAGGACATGGCAGTGGCACGTGTCAGGACACGTCCGGACATGGCAGGGCGTGGCCATGGCAAGAGTCATGACATCGCAGGACGCGTCAGGACATGGCCATGGCACGTGTCAGGACACATCAGGACATGGCAGGGCATGGCCATGGCATGACTCATGACATCGCAGGACATGGCAGGGCGTGGCCATGGCACGTGTCAGGACGCATCAGGACAAAGCCATGGCACGTGTCAGGACGCGTCAGGACATGGCAGGGAATAGTCATGGCACGAGTCGGGACGTCGGGGGACATGGCAGGGCGTGGCCATGGCACGAGTCGGGACGTCGCAGGACGTGTCAGGACATGGCCATGGCACGATTCAAGACGTCGCAGGACGTGCCAAGATATGGTCATGGTACGTGTCATGACGTGTAAGGCCATGGTACGTGTCATGACGTTGCACGACATGGCAGGATATGGTCATGGTACGTGTCAGGACGTGTCAGGACATGGCAGGATATGGCCATGGTACGTGTCAGGACGCGTCAGGACGTGGCCATGGCACGTGTCAGGACGCGTAAGGACATGGTAGTGGAACGTGTCAGGACACGTCCGGACATGGCAGGGCGTGGCCATGGCATGACTCATGACGTCGCAGGACATGGCAGGGCGTGGCCATGGCAAGAGTCAGGACATCGCTGGACAAGTCAGGACACGGCCATGGCACGTGTCAGGACGCATCAGGACATGCCATGGCACGTGTCAGGACGCGTCAGGACATGGCAGGGCGTGGCCATGGCACGAGTCGAGACGTCGCAAGACATGGCAGGGCATGGCCAAGGCACGTGTCAGGACGCATTAGGAAATGGCCATGGCACGTGTCAGGACATGGTAGGGCGTGGCCATGGCACGAGTCAGGACGTCGCAGGACATGGCAGGGCGTGGCCATGGCACGAGTCGGGACGTCGCACGACATGGCAGGGCGTGGCCATGGCACGAGTTGGGATGTCGCGGGACGCGTCAGGACATGGCCATGGCACGTGTTAGGACGCGTCAGGACATGGTAGGGCATGGCTATGGCACGAGTCAAGACGTCGTAGGACATGGCAGGATATGGCCATGGTACGTGTCAGGACGCGTCCGGACATGGCCATGGCTGGCGTCAGGACGTGGCAGGGCGTGGCCATGGCACGAGTCAGGACGTCGCAGGACTTGGCCATGGCACGCGTCAGGACGTGGCAGGGCGTGGTCATGGGACGAGTCAAGACGTTGCAAGACATGGCAGGATATGGCCATGGTACGTGTCAGGACGCGTCGGGACGTGGCCATGGTACGTGTCAGGACGTGGCAGGGCGTGGCCATGGCACGAGTCAGGACGTCGCAGGACATGGCCATGGCACGCTTCAGGACGTGGGAGGGTGTGGTCATGGCACGAATCAGGACGTCGCAGGACATGGCAGGATATGGCCATGGCACGTGTCAGAACGCGTCCGTACATGGCCATGGCGCGTCAAAACGTGGCAGGGCTTGGCCATGGCACGAGTCATAACGTCGTAGGACATGGCCATGGCACGCGTCAAGACGTGGCAGGGCGTGCTCATGGAACGAGTCAGGACGTCACAGGACATGGCAGGATATGGTCATGGTACTTGTCAGGACACGTCAGGACGTGGCCATGGCACGATTCAGGACGTCGCAGGACATGGCAGGATATGGTCATGGTACGGGTCATGTCGTGTTAGGCAGGACATGGCAGGATATGGTCATGGTACGTGTCAGGACATGTCAGGCCATGGCCATGGTACGTGACAGGACGTTGCAGGACATGGCAGGATATGGTCATGGTACGTGTCAGGACATGGCCATGGTACGTGTCAGGACGTGGCCATGGCACGACATCACACTATGTCGCTCCAAGCCGATTCACGTCGCACCACGTCTAATACTAACCAATGCTTAAAAACATGTCAAGCACAATGATGTTGGTGGTCGTTGGTGGCGGTGGTGGAAAGTTAGGGTGGTTTGAGCTGTAACGTTGGGCGACATCCAGTCGACGCGTGTCAGGACATGGCCATGGCACGTGTCAGGACGCGTCAGGACATTGCAGTAGCACGTGTCAGGACACGTCAGGACATGGCAGGGCGTGGCCATGGCGGGACTCATGACGTCGCAGGACATGGAAGGGACATCCATGGCAAGAGTCAGGACGTCGCAGGACGCGTCAGTACATGGCCATGGCACGTGTCAGGACGCATCAGGACATGGCCATGGCATGTGTCAGGACGCATCATGACATGCCATGGTACGTGTCAGGAAGTGTCCGGACATGGCAGGGCGTGGCGATGGCACTAGTCGGGACGTCGCAGGACATGGCAGGGCGTGGCCATGGCACGTGTCAGGATGCATCTGCACATGGCCATGGCACGGGTCAGGACACGTCAGGAAATGGCAGGGAATGGCCATGGCACGAGTCGGGACGTCGCGGGACTTGGCAGGGCGTGGCCATGGCACGAGTCGGGACGTCGGAGGACGTGTTAGGACATGGCCATGGCACGATTCAAGACGTCGCAGGACATGCCAAGATATGGTCATGGTACGTGTCATGACGTGTATGGCCATGGTACGTGTCATGACGTCGCAGGACATGGCAGGATATGGTCATGGTACGTGTCAGGACGTGTTAGGACATGGCAGGATAAGGCCATGGTACGTGTCAGGACGCGTCAGGACGTGGCCATGGCACGAGTCAGGACGTCGCAAGACATGGCAGGATATGATTATGGTACGTGTCATATCGTGTCAGGCCATGGCCATGGTACGTGTAAGGACGTCGCAGGACATGGTAGGATATGGTCACGGTATTTGTCAGGACGTGTCAGGCCACGGCCATGGTACGTGTAAGGACGCGCAGGACATGGCATGGTAAGGTCAATGTACGTGTTAGGACGTGTCAGGACTTGGCCATGGTACGTGTCAAGACGTGGCCATGGCACGACATCGCACTACATCGGTCCAAGTCGCACCACGTCGCACCACGTCTATTGCTAACCAATGCTTAGAAACATGTCAAGCGAAATGATGTTGGTGGTCGTTGGCGGCGGTGGTGGAAATTCGGGGTGGTTCGAACAGTAGCGTTGGGCAACGGCCGGTCGACGCGTGTCAGGACATGGCAATGGCACGAGTCAGGACGTCGCAGGACGAGTCAGGACATGGCCATGGCACGTGTCAGGACGCGTCAGGACATGGCAGTGGAACGTGTCACGACACATCCGGACATGGCAGGGCGTGGCCATGGCAAGAGTCAGGACGTCGCAGGCTGCGTCAGGACATGGCCACGGCACGTGACGTGTCAGGACATGGCAGTAGCACGAGTCAGGACAAATCATGACATGGCAAGGCATGGCCATGGCATGACTCATGACGTCGCAGGACATGGCAGGGCATGGCCATGGCAAGAGTCAGGACGTCGCAGGACGAGTCAAGACACGGCCATGGCACGTGTCTGGACGCATCAGGACATGCCATGGCACGTGTCAGGACGCGTCAAGACATGGCAGGGCGTGGCCATGGCACGAGTCGGGACGTCGCAGGACATGGCAGGGCGTGGCCAAGGCACGTGTCGGGATGCATTAGGACATGGCCATGGCACGTGTCAGGACGTGTCAGGACATGGCAGAGCGTGGCCATGACACGAGTCGGGACGTCGCAGGACATGGCAGGGCGTGGCCATGCACGAGTCGGGACGTCGCAGGATATGGCAGGGCGTGGCCATGGCACGAGTTGGGATGTCGCGTGACGTGTCAGGACATGGCCATGGCACGTGTCAGGACGCGTCAGGACATGGTAGGGCATGGCCATGGCACGAGTCAGGACGTCGCAGGACATGGCAAGATATGGCCATGGTACGTGTCAGGACGCGTCGGGACATGGCCATGGCACGCGTCAGGACGTGGCAGGGCGTGGCCATGGCACGAGTCAGGACGTCGCAGGACATGGCCATGGCACGCGTCAGGACGTGGCAGGGTGTGGTCATGGCACGAGTCAGGACGTCGCAAGTCATGGCAGGACATGGCCATGGTACGTGTCAGGACGCGTCAGGACGTGGCCATGGTACGTGTCAGGACGTGGCAGGGCGTGGCCATGGCACGAGTCAGGACGTCGCAGGACATGGCCATGGCGCGCGTCAGGACGTGGGAGGGTGTGGTCATGGCACGAGTCAGGACGTCGCAAGGCATGGTAGGAGATGGCCATGGTACGTGTCAGGACGCGTCAGGACGTGGCCATTGTACGTGTCAAGACGCGTCAGGACGTGGCCATGGCACGATTCAGGACGTCGCAGGACATGGCAGGATATGATCATGGTACGTGTCATGACGTGTCAGACCATGGCCATGGTATGTGTAAGGACATCGCAGGACATGGCAGGATATGGTCATGGTACGTGTCAGGACGTGTTAGGCCATGGCCATGGTATGTGTAAGGACGCGCAGGACATGAAAGGGTATGGTCATGGTACGTGTCAGGACGTGTCTGGACTTGGCCATGGTCCGTGTCAACACGTGGCCATGGCACGACATCGCACTATGTCGCTCCAAGCCGAACCACGTCGCACCACGTCTATTGCTAACCAATGCTTAGAAACATGTTAAGCGCAATGATGTTGGTGGTCGTTGGCGGCGATGGTGGAAAGTCGGGGTGGTTCGAGCTGTAGCGTCAGGCGACGGCCGGAGGAAACGTGTCAGGACATGACCATGGAACGAGTCAGGACGTCACAGGACGAGTCAGGACATGGCCATGGCACGTGTCAGGACGCGTCAGGACATGGCAGTGGCACGTGTCATGACGCGTCAGGACATGGCAGGGAGTGGCCATGGCATGAGTCAGGACGCCGCGGGACATGGCCATGGCACGCGTCAGGACGTGGCAGGGCGTGGCCATGGCATGAGTCAGGACGTCGCGGGACATGGCCATGGCACGCGTCAGGACGTGGCAAGGCGTGGTCATGGCACGAGCTAGGACGTCACAATACATGGCAGGTTGTGGCCATGGTACGTGTCAGGACGCGTCAGGACGTGGCCATGGTACGTGTCAGGATGCGTCAGGACGTGACCATGGCACGATTCAGGACGTCGCAGGACATGGTAGGATATGATCATGGTACATGTCATGACGTGTCAGGCCATGGCCATGGTACGTGTAAGGACGTCGCAGGACATGGTAGGATATGGTCATGGTACGTGTCAGGACGTGTCAGGCGATGGCCATGGTACGTGTAAGGACGCGCAGGACATGGCAGGGTATGGTCATGGTACGTGTCAGGACGTGTCAGGATTTGGCCATGGTACGTGTCAAGACGTGGCCTTGGCACGACATCGCACTATGTTGCTCCAGGTCGCACCACGTCGCACCACGTCTTTTTCTATCCAATGCTTAGAAACATCTCAAGCGAAATGATGTTGGTTGTCGTTGGCGGCGGTGGTGCAATGTCAGGGTGGTTCGAGCGGTAGCATCGGGCGACGGCCGGTCGACATGTGTCAGGACATGGCAATGGCACGAGTCAGGACGTCGCAGGACGAGTCAGGACATGGCCATGGCACGTGTCAGGACGCGTCAGGACATGGCAGTGGCACGTGTTAGGACACGTCCGGACATGGCAGGGCCTGGCCATGGAAAGAGTCATGACATTGCAGGACGCGTCAGGACATGGCCATAGAGCGTGTCAGGACACATCAGGACATGGAAGGGCATGGCCATGGCATGACTCATGACATCGCAGGACATGGATGGGCGTGGCCATGGCAAGAGTCAGGACGTCGCAGGACGAGTCATGACATGGCCATGGCACGTGTCAGGACGCATCAGGACATGCCATGGCACGTGTCAGGACGCGTCAGGAAATGGTAGGGCGTGGCCATGGCACGAGTCGGGACGTCGCAAGACATGGCAGGGCATGGCCATGGCACGTGTCATGATTCATCAGGACATAGCCATGGCATGTGTACATCAGGACATGGCAGGCCGTGGCCATGGCACGAGTCAGGACGTCGCAGGACATGGCAAGATATGGCCATGGTACGTGTCAGAACGTGTCCGGACATGGCTATGGCGCGTCAAATCGTGGCAGGGCGTGGTCATGGCACGAGTCAGAAAGTCACAGGACATGGCAGGATATGGCCATGGTACTTGTCAGGACGCGTCAGGACGTGGCCATGGCACGATTCAGGACGTCGCTGGACATGGCAAGATATGGTCATCGTACGTGTCATGACGTGTTAGGCCATGGCCATGGTACGTGTCAGGACGTCGCAAGACATGGCAGGATATGGTCATGGTACGTGTCATGACGTGTCAGGCCATGGCCATGGTACGTGTAAGGACGCGCAGGACATGGCAAAGTATGGTCATGGTACGTGTCAGGACTTGGCCATGGTACGTGTCAAGACATGGTCATGGCCTAACACGTCATGTCAAGACGTGGTCATGGCCTAACACGCCATGTCGCAGGACGAGTTAGGACATGGCCATGGCACGTGTCAGGTCGCGTCAGGACATGGTAGTGGAACGTGTCAGCACACGTCTGGACATGGCAGGGCGTGGCCATGGCAACAGTCAGGACGTCGCAGGACGCGTCAGGACATGGCCATGGCACGTGTCAGGACGCGTCAGGACATGGCAGTGGCACGTGTCAGGACTCGTCAGGACATGGCAGGGCGAGGCCATGGCACGAGTCGGGACGTCGCAGGACATGGCAGGGCGTGCCAAGGCACGTGTCAGGACGCATTAGGACATGGCCATGGCACGTGTCAGGACATGGCAGGGCGTGGCCATGGCACGAGTCAAGACCTCGCAGGACATGACAGGGCGTGGCCATGGCATGAGTCGGGACGTTGCAGGACATGGCAGGGCGTGGCCATGGCACGAGTTGGGATGTCGCGGGACGTGTCAGGACATGGCCATGGCACGTGTCAGGACGCGTTAGGACATGGTAGGGCATGGCCATGGCACGAGCTAGGACGTCGCAGGATATGGCTGGATATGGCCATGGTACGTGTCAGGATGCGTCCGGACATGGCCATGGCACGCGTCAGGACGTGGCAGGGCGTGGCGATGGCACGAGTCAGGACGTCGCAGGACATGGCCATGGCACGCGTCAGGACGTCGCAGGGCAGGGTCATGGCACGAATCAGGACGTCGCAGGACATGGCCATGGCACGCTTCGGACGTGGGAGGGCGTGGTCATGGCACGAATCAGGACGTCGCAGGACATGGCAGGATATGGCCATGGTACGTGTCAGAACGCGTCCGTACATGGCCATGGCACGTCAAAACGTGGCAGGGCTTGGCCATGGTACTTGTCAGGACGCGTCAGGACGTGGCCATGGCATGATTCAGGACGTCGCACGACATGGCAGGATATGGTCATGGTACGTGTCATGTCGTGTTAGGCAGGACATGGCAGGATATGGTCATGGTACGTGTCAAGACATGTCAGGCCATGGCCATGGTACGTGACAGGATGTTGCAGGACATGGCAGGATATGGTTATGGTACGTGTCAGGACATGGCCATGGTACGTGTCAGGACGTGGCCATGGCACGACATCGCACTACGTCGCTCCAAGCCGATTCACGTCGCACCACGTCTAATACTAACCAATGCTTAGAAACATGTTAAGCACAATGATGTTGGTGGTCGTTGGCGGCGGTGGTGGAAAGTTAGGGTGGTTTGAGCGGTAGCGTCGGGCGACATTCGGTCGACGCGTGTCAGGACATGGCCATGGCACGTGTCAGGACGCGTCAAGACATGGCAGTAGCACGTGTCAGGACACGTCAGGACATGGCAGGGCGTGGCCATGGCAGGACTCATGACGTCGCAGGACATGGCAGGGACATCCATGGCAAGAGTCAGGACGTCGCAGGAAGCATCAGTACATGGCCATGGCACGTGTCAGGACGCATCAGGACATGGCCATGGCATGTGTCAGGACGCATCATGACATGCCGTGGTACGTGTCAGGACGTGTCCGGACATGGCAGGGCGTGGCGATGGCAATAGTCGGGACGTCGCAGGACATGGCAGGGCGTGGCCATGGCACGTGTCAGGACACGTCAGGACATGGCAGGGAATGGCCATGGCACGAGTCGGGACGTCGCGAGACATGGCAAGGCCTTGCCATGGCATGAGTCGGGACGTCGGAGGACGTGTCAGGACATGGCCATGGCACGATTCAAGACGTCGCAGGACATGCCAAGATATGGACATGGTACGTGTCATGACGTGTCAGGCCATGGCCATGGTACGTGTCATGACGTCGCAGGACATGGCAGGATATGGTCATGGTACGTGTCAGGACGTGTCAGGACATGTCAGGACATGGCAGGATATGGCCATGGTACGTGTCAGGACGCGTCAGGACGTGGCCATGGCACGAGTCAGAACGTCGCAGGACATGGCAGGAGATGATCATGGTACGTGTCATGACGTGTCAGGCCATGGCCATGGTACGTGTAAGGACGTCGCAGGACATGGTAAGATATGGTCATGGTATGTGTCAGGACGTGTCAGGCCATGGCCATGGTACGTGTAAGGACGTGGCCATGGCACGACATCGCACTACATCGCTCCAAGTCGCACCACGTTGCACCACGTCTATTGCTAACCAATGCTTAGAAACGTGTCAAGCGCAATGATGTTGGTGGTCGTTGGCGGCGGTGGTGGAAAGTCGGGGTGGTTCGAACGGTAGCGTTGGGCAACGGCCAGTCGACGCGTGTCAGGACATGGCAATAGCACGAGTCAGGACGTCGCAGGACGAGTCAGGACATGGCCATGGCACGTGTCAGGACGCGTCGGGCCATGGCACGTGTCAGGACGCGTCGGGGCATGGCAGTGGAACTTGTCAGGACACATCCGGACATGGCAGGGCGTGGCCATGGCAAGAGTTAGGATGTCGCAGGACGAGTCAGGACATGGACATGGCACGTGTCAGGACGCGTCATGACATGGCAGTGACACGTGTCAGGACAAATCATGACATGGCAAGGCATGGCCATGGCATGACTCATGACGCCGCAGCACATGGCAGGGCGTGGCCATGGCAAGAGTCAGGACGTCGCAGGATGAGTCAGGACACGGCCATGGCACGTGTCAAGACGCATCAGGACATGCCATGGCACGTGTCAGGACGCGTCAGGACATTGCTGGGCATGGCCATGACACGAGTCGGGACGTCGCAGGACATGGTAGGGCGTGGCGAAGGCACGTGTCAGGACGCATTAGGACATGGCCATGGCACGTGTCAGGACGTGTTAGGACATGGCAGAGCGTGGCCATGGAACGAGTCAGGACGTCGCAGAAAATGGCAGCCACGAGTCGGGACGTCGCAGGACATGGCAGGGCGTGGCCATGGCACGAGTTGGGATGTCGCGGGACGTGTCAGGACATGGCCATGGCACGTGTCAGGACGCGTCAGGACATGGCAGTGACACGTGTCAGGACAAATCATGACATAGCCATGGCATGGCTCATGACGGCGCAGCACATGGCAGGGCGTGGCCATGGCAAGAGTCAGGACGTCGCAGTACGAGTCAGGACACGGCCATGGCACGTATCAAGACGCATCAGGACATGCCATGGCACGTGTCAGGACGCGTCAGGACATTGCAGGGCATGGCCATGGCACGAGTCGGGACGTCGCAGGACATGGCAGGGCGTGGCCAAGGCACGTGTCAGGACGCATTAGGACATGGCCATGGCACGTGTCAGGACGTGTTAGGACATCGCAGAGCGTGGCCATGGAACGAGTCAGGACGTCGCAGAAAATGGCAGCCACGAGTCGGGACGTCGCAGGACATGGCAGGGCGTGCCCATGGCACGAGTTGGGATGTCGCGGGACGTGGCAGGACATGGCCATGGCACGTATCAGGACGCGTCAGGACATGGTAGGGCATGGCCATGGCACGAGTCAGCACGTCGCAGGACATGGCAGAATATGGCCATGGTACGTGTCAGGACGCGTCCGAACATGGCCATGGCACGCGTCTGGACGTGGCAGGGCGTGGCCATAGCACTAGTCAGGACGTCGCAGGACATGGCCATGGCACGCGTCAGGACGTGGCAGGGCGTGGTCATGGCACGAGTCAGGACGTCGCAAGTCATGGCAGGACATGGCCATGGTACGTGTCAGGACGCGTCAGGACGTGGCCATGGTACGTGTCAGGACGTGGCAGGGCGTGGCCATGGCACTAGTCAGGACGTTGCAGGACATGGCCATGGGGTGCGTCAGGACGTGGGAGGGCGTGGTCATGGCACGAGTCAGGACGTCGCAAGGAGGGGCAGGATATGGCCATGGTACGTGTCAGGACGCGTCAGGACGTGGCCATGGTACGTGTCAAGACGCGTCAGGACGTGGCCATGGCACGATTCAGGACGTCGCAGGACATGGCAGGATATGATCATGGTATGTGTCATGACGTGTCATGCCACGGCCATGGTATGTGTAAGGACGTCGCAGGACATGGCAGGATATGGTCATAGTACGTTTCGAGACGTGTTAGGCCATGGCCATGGTATGTGTAAGGATGCGCAGGACATGACAGGGTAAGGTCATGCTACGTGTCAGGACGTGTCTGGACTTGGCCATGGTCCGTATCAAGACGTGGCCATGGCACGTGTCAGGACGTGTCCGTACATGGCCATGGCACGTGTCAGGACGTGTCAGGACATGGCCATGGCACGAGACAGGACGTCACAGGACATGGCCATGGCACGCGTCAGGACGTGGCACGGCGTGGTCATGGCACGAGTCAGGACGTCGCAAGACATGGCAGGATATGGCCATGGTACGTGTCAGGACGCGTCATGACGTGGCCATGGTACGTGTCAGGACGTGGCAGGGCGTGGCCATGGCACGAGTCAGGACGTCGCAGGACATGGCCATGGCACGCTTCAGGACGTGGGAGGGCGTGGTCATGGCACGAATCAGGACGTCGCAGGACATGGCAGGATATGGCCATGGTACGTGTCAGAACGCGTCCGTACATGGCCATGGCGCGTCAAAACGTGGCAGGGCTTGGCCATGGCACTAGTCATGACGTCGTAGGATATGGCCATGGCACGCGTCAGGACGTAGCAGGGCGCGGTCATGGCACGAGTCAAGACGTCACAGGACATGGCAGGATATGGTCATGGTACGTGTCATGTCGTGTTAGGCAGGACATGGCAGGATATGGTCATGGTACGTGTCAGGACATGTCAGGCCATGGCCATGGTACGTGACAGGACGTTGCAGGACATGGCAGGATATGGTCATGGTACGTGTCAGGACATGTCCATGGTACGTGTCAGGACGTGGCCATGGCACGACATCGCACTACGTCGCTCCAAGCCGATTCACGTCGCACCACATCTAATACTAACCAATGCTTAGAAATATGTCAAGCACAATGATGTTGGTGGTCGTTGGCTGCGGTGGTGGAAAGTTAGGGTGGTTTGAGCGGTAGCGTCGGGCGACAACCGATCGACGCGTGTCAGGACATGGCCATGGCACGTGTCAGGACGCGTCAGGACATGGCAGTAGCACGTGTCAGGACACGTCAGGACATGGCAGGGCATGGCCATAGCAGGACTCATGACGTCGCAGGACATGGCAGGGACATCCATGGCAAGAGTCAGGACGTCGCAGGACGCGTCAGTACATGGCCATGGCACGTGTCAGGACGCATCAGGACATGGCCATGGCATGTGTCAGGACGCATCATGACATGCCATGGTACGTGTCAGGACGTGTCCGGACATGGCAGGGCGTGGCGATGGCACTAGTCGGGACGTCGCAGGACATGGCAGGGCGTGGCCATGGCACGTGTCAGGACGCATCAGCACATGGCCATGGCACGTGTCAGCACGCGTCAGGACATGGAAGGGAACTGCCATGGCACGAGTCGGGACGTCGCGGAACATGGCAGGGCGTGGCCTTGGCACGAGTCGGGACGTCGGAGGACGTGTCAGGACATGGCCATGGCACGATTCAAGACGTCGCAGGACATGCCAAGATATTGTCATGGTACGTGTCATGAGTGTCAGGCCATGGCCATGGTACGTGTCATGACGTCGCAGGACATGGAAGGATATGGTCATGGTACGTGTCAGGACGTGTCAGGACGTGTCAAGACACTGCAGGATATGGCCATGGTACGTGTCAGGACGCGTCAGGACGTGGCCATGGCACGAGTCAGGACGTCGCAGGACATGGCAGGATATGATCATGGTACGTATCATGACGTGTCAGGCCATGGCCATTGTACGTGTAAGGACGTCGCAGGACATGGTAGGATATGGTCAAGGTATGTGTCAGGACGTGTCAGGCCATGGCCATGGTACGTGTAAGGACGCGTAGGACATGGCATGGTATGGTCAATGTACATGTTAGGACGTGTCAGGACTTGGTCATGGTACGTGTCAAGACGTGGCCATGGCACGACATCGCACTACATCGCTCCAAGTCGGCACCACGTCGTACCACGTCTATTGCTAACCAATGCTTAGAAACATGTCAAGCGAAATGATGTTGGTGGTCGTTGGCGGCGGTGGTGGAAAGTCGGGGTGGTTCGAACGGTAGCGTTGGGCAACGGCCGGTCGACGCGTGTCAGGACATGGCAATGGCACGAGTCAGGACGTCGCAGGACGAGTCAGGATATGGCCATGGCACGTGTCAGGACGCGTCGGGACATGGCAGTGGAACGTGTCAGGACACATCTGGACATGGCAGGGTGTGGCCATGGCAAGAGTCAGGACGTCACAGGACGCGTCAGGACATGGCCATGGCACGTGTCAGGACGCGTCAGGACATGGCAGTGGCACGTGTCAGGACAAATCATGACATGGCAAGGCATGGCCATGGCATGACTCATGACGTCGCAGGACATGGCAGGGCGTGGACATGGCAAGAGTCAGGACGTCGCAGGACGAGTCAGGACACGGCCATGGCACGTGTCAGGACGTATCAAGACATGCCATGGCACGTGTCAGGACGCGTCAGGACATGGCAGGGCGTGGCCATGGCACGAGTCGGGACGTCGCAGGACATGGCAGGGCGTGGCCAAGGCACGTGTCAGGACGCATTAGGACATGGCCATGGCACGTGTCAGGACGTGTCAGGACATGGCAGAGCGTGGCCATGACACGAGTCAGGACGTCGCAGGATATGGCAGGGCGTGGCCATGGCACGAGTTGGGATGTCGCGGGACGTGTCAGGACATGGCCATGGCACGTGTCAGGACGCGTCACGACATGGTAGGGCATGGCCATGGCACGAGTCAGGACGTCGCAGGCCATGGCAGGATATGGCCATGGTACGTGTCAGGACGCGTCCGGACATGGCCATGGCACGCTTCAAGACGTGGCAGGGCGTGGCCATGGCACGAGTCAGGACGTCGCAGGACATGGCCATGGCACGCGTCAGGACGTGGCAGGGCGTGGTCATGGCACGAGTCAGGACGTCGCAAGTCATGGCAGGACATGGCCATGGTACGTGTCAGGACGCGTCAGGACGTGGCCATGGTACGTGTCAGGACGTGGCAGGGCGTGGCCATGGCACGAGTCTGGACGTCGCAGGACATGGCCATGGCGCGCGTCAGGACGTGGGAGGGCGTGGTCATGGCACGAGTCAGGAAGTCACAAGGCATGGCAGGATATGGCCATGGTACGTGTCAGGACGCGTCAGGACGTGGCCATGGTACGTGTCAAGACGCGCCAGGACGTGGCCATGGCACGATTCAGGACGTCGCAGGACATGGCAGGATATGATCATGGTACGTGTCATGACGTGTCAGGCCATGGCCATGGTATGTGTAAGGACGTCGCAGGACATGGCAGGATATGGTCATGGTACGTGTCAGGACGTGTTAGGCCATGGCCATGGTATGTGTAAGGACGCGCAGGACATGACAGGGTATGGTCATGGTACGTGTCAGGACGTGTCTGGACTTGGCCATGGTCCGTGTCAACACGTGGCTATGGCACGACATCGCACTACGTCGCTCCAACCCGAACCACGTCGCACCACGTCTATTGCTAACCAAAGCTTAGAAACATGTTAAGTGCAATGATGTTGGTGGTCGTTGGCGGCGATGGTGGAAAGTCGGGGTGGTTCGAGCGGTAGCGTCAGGCGACGGCCGGAGGAAACGTGTCAGGACATGACCATTGAACGAGTCAGGACGTCACAGGACGAGTAAGGACATGGCCATGGCACGTGTCAGGACGCGTCAGGACATGGCAGTGGCACGTGTCAGGACGCGTCAGGACATGGCAGGGCGTGGCCATGGCAGGAGTCAGGACATCGCAGGACATGGTAGGATATGGCCATGGTACGTGTCAGGACGTGGGCATGGTACGTGTCAGGACGTGGCAGGGCGTGGCCATGGCATGAGTCAGGACGCCGCGGGACATGGCCATGGCACGCGTCAGGACGTGGCCGGGCGTGGCCATGGCATGAGTCAGGACGTCGCGGGGCATGGCCATGGCACGCGTCAGGACGTGGCAAGGCGTGGTCATGGCACGAGTTAGGACGCGCAAGACATGGCAGGTTGTGGCCATGGTACGTGTCAGGACGCGTCAGGACGTGGCCATGGTACGTGTCAGGATGCGTCAGGACGTGGCCATGGCACGGTTCAGGACGTCGCAGGACATGGCAGGATATGATCATGGTACGTGCCATGACTTGTCAGGCCATGGCCATGGTACGTGTAAGGACGTCGCAGGACATGGTAGGATATGGTCATGGTACGTGTCATGACGTGTCAGGCCATTGCCATGGTACGTGTAAGGACGTGTCAGGACGTGTCAGGCGATGGCCATGGTACGTGTAAGGACGCGCAGGACATGGCAGGGTATGGTCATGGTACGTGTCAGTACGTGTCATGATTTGGCCATGGTACGTGTCAAGACGTGGCCTTGGCACGACATCGCACTACGTTGCTCCAGGCAGCACCACGTCGCGCCTCTTCTATTTCTATCCAATGCTTAGAAACATCTCAAGCGCAATGATGTTGGTGGTCGTTGGCGGCGGTGGTGGAAAGTCAGGGTGGTTCGAGCGGTAGCATCGGGCGACGGCCGGTCAACACGTGTCATGACATGGCCATGGCATGAGTCAGGACGTCGCAGGACGAGTCAGGACATGGTCATGGCACGTGTCAGGACGCGTTAGGACATGGCAGTGGCACGTGTCTGGACACGTCCGGACATGGCAGGGCGTGGCCATGGCAAGAGTCATGATATCGCAGGACGCATCAGGACACATCAGAACATGGAAGGGCATGGCCATGGCATGACTCATGACATCGCAGGACATGGCAGGGCGTGGCCATGGCAAGAGTCAGGACGTCGCAGGACGAGTCAGGACATGGCCATGGCACGTGTCAGGACGCATCAGGACATGCCATGGCACGTGTCAGGACGCGTCAGGAAATGGCAGGGCGTGGCCATGGCACGAGTCGGGACGTCGCAAGACATGGCAGGGCGTGGCCATGGCACGTGTCAGGATTCATCAGGACATGGCCATGGCACGTGTCAGGACGCGTCAGGACATGGCAGGGCGTGGCCATGGCACGAGTCAGGACGTCGCAGGACATGGCAAGATATGGCCATGGTACGTGTCAGAACGCGTCCGGACATGGCCATGGCGCGTCAAAACGTGGCAGGGCGTGGCCATGGCACGAGTCATGACGTCGCAGGACATGGCCATGGCACGCGTCAGGACGTGGCAGGGCGTGGTCATGGCACGAGTCAGGACGTCACAGGACATGGCAGGATATGGTCATGGTACTTGTCAGGACGCGTGAGGACGTGGCCATGGCACGATTCAGGACGTCGCAGGACATGGCAAGATATGGTCATGGTACTTGTCAGGACGCGTGAGGACGTGGCCATGGCACGATTCAGGACGTCGCAGGACATAGCAAGATATGGTCATGGTACGTGTCATGACGTGTTAGGCCATGGCCATGGTACGTGTCAGGACGTCGCAAGACATGGCAGGATATGGTCATGGTACGTGTCATGACGTGTCAGGCCATGGCCATGGTACGTGTAATGACGCGCAGGACATGGCAAGGTATGGTCATGGTACGTGTCAGGACTTGGCCATGGTACGTGTCAAGACGTGGTCATGGCCTAACACGTCATGTCAAGACGTGGTCATGGCCTAACACGCCATGTCGCAGGACGAGTCAGGACATGGCCATGGCACGTGCCAGGTCGCGTCAGGACATGGTAGTGGAACGTGTCAGGACACGTCCGGACATGGAAGGGCGTGGCCATGGCATGACTCATGACGTCGCAGGACATGGCAGGGCGTGGCCATGGCAAGAGTTAGGACGTCGCAGGACGCGTCAGGACATGGCCATGGCACGTGTCAGGACGCGTCAGGACATGCCAGTGGCACGTGTCAGGACGCGTCAGGACATGGCAGGGCGAGGCCTTGGCACGAGTCGGGACGTCGCAGTACATGGTAGGGCGTGGCCAAGGCACGTGTCAGGACGCATTACGACATGGCCATGGCACGTGTCAGGACATGGCAGGGCGTGGCCATGGCACGAGTCAGGACGTCGCAGGACATGACAGGGCGTGGCCATGGCACGAGCCGGGACGTTGCAGGACATGGCAGAGCGTGGCCATGGCACGAGTTGGGATGTCGCGGGACGTGTCAGGAAATGGCCATGGCACGTGTCAGGACGCGTTAGGACATGGTAGGGCATGGCCATGGCACGAGTCAGGACGTCGCAGGACATGGCTGGATATGGCCATGGTACGCGTCAGGACGCGTCCGGACATGGCCATGGCACGCGTCAGGACGTGGCAGGGCGTGGCGATGGCACGAGTCAGGACGTCGTAGGACATGGCCATGGCACGCGTCAGGACGTGGCAGGGTGTGGTCATGGCACGAGTCAGGACGTCGCAAGACATGGCAGGATATGGCCATGGTACGTGTCAGGAGACGTCATGACGTGGCCATGGTACGTGCCAGGACGTGGCCATGGCACGAGTCAGGACGTCGAAGGACATGGCCATGGCACGCTTCAGGACGTGGGAGGGCGTGGTCATGGCACGAATCAGGACGTCGCAGGACATGGCAGGATATGGCCATGGTACGTGTCAGAACGCGTCCGTACATGGCCATGGCGCGTCAAAACGTGGCAGGGCTTGGCCATGGCACGAATCATGACGCCGTAGGACATGGCCATGCCACGCGTCAGGACATGGCAAGGCGTGGTCATGGCACGAGTCAGGACGTCACAGGACATGCAGGATATGGTCATGGTATTTGTCAAGACGCGTCAGGACGTGGCCATGGCACGATTCAGGACGTCGTAGGACATGGCAGGATATGGTCATGGTACGTGTCATGTCGTGTTAGGCAGGACATGGCAGGATATGGTCATGGTACGTGTCAGGACATGTCAGGCCATGGCCATGGTACGTGACAAGATGTTGTAGGACATAGCAGGATATGGTCATGGTACGTGTCAGGACATGTCAGGCCATGGCCATGGTACGTGGCAGGATGTTGTAGGACATGGCAGGATATGGTCATGGTACGTGTCAGGACATGGCCATGGTACGTGTCAGGACGTGGCCATGGCACGACATCGCACTACGTCGCTCCAAGCCGATTCACGTCGCACCACGTCTAATACTAACCAATGCTTAGAAACATGTCAAGCACAATGATGTTGGTGGTCGTTGGCGGCGGTGGTGGAAAGTTAGGGTCGTTTGAGCGGTAGCGTCGGGCGACATTCGGTCGACGCGTGTCAGGACATGGCCATGGCACGTGTCAAGACGCGTCAGGACATGGCAGTAGCACGTGTCAGGACGCGTCAGGACATGGCAGGGCGTGGCCTCCGCAGGACTCATGAAGTCGCAGGACATGGCAGGGACATCCATGGCAAGAGTCAGGACGTCGCAGGACGCGTCAGTACATGGCCATGGCACGTGTCCGGACGCATCAGGACATGGCCATGGCATGTGTCAGGACGCATCATGACATGCCATGGTACGTGTCAGGACGTGTCCGGACATGGCAGGGCGTGGCGATGGCAATAGTCGGGACGTCGCAGGACATGGCAGGGCGTGGCCATGGCACGTGTCAGGACGCATCAGCACATGGCCATGGCACGTGTCAGGACACGTCAGGACATGGCAGGGAATGGCCATGGCACGAGTCGGGATGTCGTGGGACATGGCAGGGCGTGGCCATGGCACGAGTCGGGACGTCGTAGGACGTGTCAGGACATGGCCATGGCACGATTCAAGACGTCGCAGGACATGGCAAGATATGGTCATGGTACGTGTCATGACGTGTCAGGCCATGGCCATGGTACGTGTCATGACGTCGCAGGACATGGCAGGATGTGGTCATGGTACGTGTCAGGACGTGTCAGGACTTGTCTGGACATGGCAGGATATGGCCATGGTACGTGTCAGGACGCGTCAGGACGTGGCCATGGCACGAGTCAGGACGTCGCAGGACATGGCAGGAGATTATCATGGTACGTGTCATGACGTGTCAGGCCATGGCCATGGTACGTGTAAGGACGTCGCAGGACATGGTAGGATATGGTCATGGTATGTGTCAAGACGTGTGAGGCCATGGCCATCGTACGTGTAAGGACGTGGCCATGGCACGACATCGCACTACATCGCTCCAAGTCGCACCACGTCGCACCATGTCTATTGCTAACCAATGCTTAGAAACATGTCAAGCGCAATGATGTTGGTGGTGGTTGGCGGCGGTGGTGGAAAATCGGGGTGGTTCGAACGGTAGCGTTGGGCAACGGCCAGTCGACGCGTGTTAGGACATGGCAATAGCACGAGTCAGGATGCGTCGGGCCATGGCACGTGTCAGGACGCGTCGGGACATGGCAGTGGAACGTGTCAGGACACCTCCGGACATGGCAGGGCGTGGCCATGGCAAGAGTCAGGACGTCGCAGGACGAGTCAGGACATGGCCATGGCAAGTGTCAGGACGCGTCAGGACATGGCAGTGACACGTGTCAGGACAAATCATGACATGGCAAGGTATGGCCATGGCATGACTCATGACGTCGCAGCACATGGCAGGGCGTGGCCATGGCAAGAGTCAGGACGTCGCAGGACGAGTCAGGACACGGCCATGGCACGTGTCAAGACGCATCAGGACATGCCATGGCACGCGTCAGGACGCGTCAGGACATTGCAGTGCTTGGCCATGGCACGAGTCAGGACGTCGCAGGACATGGCAGGGCGTGGCCAAGGCACGTGTCAAGACGCATTAGGACATGGCCATAGCACGTGTCAGGACGTGTTAGGACATGGCAGAGCGTGGCCATGGAACGAGTCAGGACGTCGCAGAAAATGGCAGCCACGAGTCGGGACGTCGCAGGACATGGCAGGGCGTGGCCATGGCACGAGTTCGGATGTTGCGGAACGTGTCAAGACATGGCCATGGCACGTGTCAGGACGCGTCAGGACATGGCAGTGACACGTGTCAGGACAAATCATGACATGGCAAGGCATGGCCATGGCAAGACTCATGACGTCGCAGCACATGGCAGGGCGTGGCCATGGAAAGAGTCAGGATGTCGCAGGACGAGTCAGGACACGGCCATGGCACGTGTCAAGACGCATCAGGACATGCCATGGCACGTGTCAGGACGCGTCAGGACATTGCCGGGCATGGTTATGGCACGAGTCGGGACGTCGCAGGACATGGCAGGGCGTGGCCAAGGCACGTGTCAGGACGCATTAGGACATGGCCATGGCACGTGTCAAGACGTGTTAGGACATGGCAGAGCGTGGCCATGGAACGAGTCAGGACGTCGTAGAAAATGGCAGCCACGAGTCGGGACGTCGCAGGACATGGCAGGGCGTGGCCAATCAGGACGTGTCAGGACATGGCCATGGCACGTGTCAGGACGCGTCAGGATATGGTAGGGCATGGCCATGGCACGAGTCAGGACGTCGCACGACATGGCAGGATATGGCCATGGTACGTGTCTGGACGCGTCCGGACATAGCCATGGCACGCGTCTGGACGTGGCAGGGCGTGGCCATTGCACGAGTCAGGACGTCGCAGGACATGGCCATGGCACGCGTCAGGACGTGGCAGGGCGTGGTCATGGCACGAGTCAGGACGTCGCAAGTCATGGCAGGACATGGCCATGGTACGTGTCAGGACGCGTCAGGTCGTGGCCATGGTACGTGTCAGGACGTGGCAGGGCGTGGCCATGGCACGAGTCAGGACGTCGCAGTACATGGCCATGGCGTGCGTCAGGACGTGGGAGGGCGTGGTCATGGCACGAGTCAGGACGTCGCAAGGCATGGCTGGATATGGCCATGGTACGTGTCAGGATGCGTCAGGACGTGGCCATGGTACGTGTCAAGATGCGTCAGGACGTGGCCATGGCACGATTCAGGACGTCGCAGGACATGGCAGGATATGATCATGGTATGTGTCATGACGTGTCATGCCACGGCCATGGTATGTGTAAGGACGTCGCAGGACATGGCAGGATATGGTCATGGTACGTTTCAGGACGTGTTAGGCCATGGCCATGGTATGTGTAAGGACGCGCAGGACATGACAGGGTATGGTCATGGTACATGTCAGGACGTGTCTGGACTTGGCCATGGTCCGTGTCAAGACGTGGCCATGGCATATGTCAGGACGTGTCAGGACATGGCCATGGCATGAATCAGGACGTCACAGGACATGGCCATGGCACGCGTCAGGACGTGGCAGGGCGTGGTCATGGCACGAGTCAGGACGTCGCAAGACATGGCATGATATGGCCATGGTACGTGTCAGGACGCGTCATGACCTGGCCATGGTACGTGACAGGACGTGGCAGCGCGTGGCCAAGGCACAAGTCAGGACGTCGCAGGACATGGCCATGGCACGCTTCAGGACATGGGAGGGCGTGGTCATGGCACGAATCAGGACGTCGTAGGACATGGCTGGATATGGCCATGGTACGTGTCAGAACGCGTCCGTACATGGCCATGGCGCGTCAAAACGTGGCAGGGCTTGGCCATGGCACGAGTCATGACGTCGTAGGACAAGGCCATGGCACGCGTCAGGACGTGGTAGGGCGTGGTCATGGCACGAGTCTGGACGTCACAGGACATGGCAGGATATGGTCATGGTACTTGTCAGGACGCGTCAGGACGTGGCCATGGCACGATTCAGGACGTCGCAGGACATGGCAGGATATGGTCATGGTACGTGTCATGTCGTGTTAGGCAGGACATGGCAGGATATGGTCATGGTACGTGTTAGGACATGTCAAGCCATGGCCATGGTACGTGACAGGACGTTGCAGGACATGGCAGGATATGGTCATGGTACGTGTTAGGACATGGCCATGGTACGTGTCATGACGTGGCCATGGCACGACATTGCACTACGTCGCTCCAAGCCGATTCACGTCGCACCACATCTAATACTAACCAATGCTTAGAAACATGTCAAGCACAATGATGTTGGTGGTCGTTGGCGGCGGTGGTGGAAAGTTAGGGTGGTTTGAGCGGTAGCGTCGGGCGACATCCGGTCGACGCGTGTCAGGACATGGCCATGGCACGTGTCAGGACGCGTCAGGACATGGCAGTAGCACGTGTCAGGACACGTCAGGACATGGCAGGGCATGGCCATGGCAGGACTCATGACGTCGCAGGACATGGCAGGGACATCCATGGCAAGAGTTAGGACGTCGCAGGACGCGTCAGTACATGGCCATGCCACGTGTCAGGACGCATCAGGACATGGCCATGGCATGTGTCGGGACGCATCATGACATGCCATGGTACGTGTCAGGACGTGTCCGGACATGGAAGGGCGTGGCGATGGCACTAGTCGGGACGTCGCAGGACATGGCAGGGCGTGGCCATGGCACGTGTCAGGACGCATCAGCACATGGCCATGACACGTGTCAGGACGCGTCAGGACATGGCATGGAATAGCCATGGCACGAGTCGGGACGTCGCGGGACATGGCAGGGCGTGGCCATGGCACGAGTCGGGACGTCGGAGGACGTGTCACGACATGGCCATGGAACGATTCAAGACGTCGCAGGACATGCCAAGATATTGTCATGGTACGTGTCATGACGTGTCAGGCCATGGCCATGGTACGTGTCATGACGTCGCAGGACATGGCAGGATATGGTCATGGTACGTGTCAGGACGTGTCAGAACATGGCAGGATATGGCCATGGTACGTGTCAGGACGCGTATGGACGTGGCCACGGCACGAGTCAGGACGTCGCAGGACATGGCAGGATATGATCATGGTACGTGTCATGACGTGTCAGGCCATGGCCATGGTACGTGTAAGGACGTCGCAGGACATGGTAGGATATGGTCATGGTATGTGTCAGGACGTGTCAGGCCATGGCCATGGTACGTGTAAGGACGCGCAGGACATGGCATGGTATGGTCATGGTACGTGTCAGGATGTGTCAGGACTTGGCCATGGTACGTGTCAAGACGTGGCCATGGCACGACATCGCACTACATCGCTCCAAGTCGCACCACGTCGCACCACGTCTATTGCTAACCAATGCATAGAAACATGTCAAGCGCGATGATGTTGGTGGTCGTTGGCGGCGGTGGTGGAAATTCGGGGTGGTTCGAACGGTAGCGTTGGGCAACAGCCGGTCGACGCGTGTCAGGACATGGCAATGGCACGAGTCAGGACGTCGCAGGACGAGTCAGGACATGGCCATGGCACGTGTCAGGACGCGTCGGGACATGGCAGTGGAACGTGTCAGGACACATCCGGACATGGCAGGGCGTGGCCATGGCAAGAGTCAGGACGTCGCAGGACGCGTCAGGACATGGCCATGGCACGTGTCACGACGCGTCAGGACATGGCAGTGGCACGTGTCAGGACAAATCATGACATGGCAAGGCATGGCCTTGGCATGACTCATGACGTCGCAGGACATGGCAGGGCGTGGCCATGGCAAGAGTCAGGACATCGCAGGACGAGTCAGGACACGGCCATGGCACGTGTCAGGACGCATCAGGACATGCCATGGCACGTGTCAGGACGCGTCAAGACATGGCAGGGCATGGCCATGGCACGAGTTGGGACGTCGCAGGACATGGCAGGGTGTGGCCAAGGCACGTGTCAGGACGCATTAGGACATGGCCATGGCACGTGTCAGGACGTGTCAGGACATGGCAGAGCGTGGCCACGACACGAGTTAGGACGTCGCAGGACATGGCAGGGCGTGGCCATGGCACGAGTCGAGACGTTGCAGGATATGGCAGGGCGTGGCCATGGCACGAGTTGGGATGTCGCGAGACGTGTCAGGACATGGCCATGGCACGTGTCAGGACGCGTCACGACATGGTAGGGCATGGCCATGACACGAGTCAGGACGTCGCAGGACATGGCAGGAGATGATCATGGTACGTGTCATGACGTGTCAGGCCATGGCCATGGTACGTGTAAGGACGTCGCAGGACATGGTAGGATATGGCCACGGTATGTGTCAGGACGTGTGAGGCCATGGCCATGGTACGTGTAAGGACGTGGCCATGGCACGACATCGCACTACATCGCTCCAAGTCGCACCACGTCGCACCACGTTTATTGCTAACCAATGCTTAGAAACATGTCTAGCGCAATGATGTTGGTGGTCGTTGGCGGCGGTGGTGGAAAGTCGGGGTGGTTCGAACGGTAGCGTTGGGCAACGGCCAGTCGACGCGTGTCAGGACATGGCAATAGCACGAGTCAGGACGTCGCAGGATGAGTCAGGACATGGCCATGGCACGTGTCAATACGCGTCGGGCCATGGCACGTGTCAGGACGCGTCGGGACATAGCAGTCGAACGTGTCAGGACACATCCGGACATGGCAGGGCATGGCCATGGCAAGAGTCAGGACGTCGCAGGACGAGTCAGGACATGGCCATGGCACATGTCAGGACGCGTCAGGACATGGCAGTGACACGTGTCAGGATAAATCATTACATGGCAAGGCATGGCCATGGCATGACTCATGACGTCGCAGCACATGGCAAGGCGTGGCCATGGCAAGAGTCAGGACGTCGCAAGACGAGTCAGGACACGGCCATGGCACGTGTCAAGACGCATCAGGACATGCCATGGCACGTGTCAGGACGCGTCAGGACATTGCAGGGCATGGCCATGGCACGAGTCGGGACGTCGCAGGGCATGGCAGGGCGTGGCCAAGGCACGTGTCAGGACGCATTAGGACATGGCCATGGCACGTGTCAGGACGTGTTAGGACATGGCAGAGCGTGGCCATGGAACGAGTCAGGACGTCGCAGAAAATGGCAGCCACGAGTCGGGACGTCGCAGGACATGGCAGGGCGTGGCCATGGCACGAGTTGGGATGTCGCGGGACGTGTCAGGACATGGCCATGGCACGTGTCAGGACGCGTCAGGACATGGCAGTGACACGTGTCAGGACAAATCATGACATGGCAAGGCATGGCCATGGCATGACTCATGACGTTGCAGCACATGGCAGGGCGTGGCCATGGAAAGAGTCTGGACGTCGCAGGACGAGTCAGGACACGGCCATGGCACGTGTCAAGACGCATCAGGACATGCCATGGCACGTGTCAGGACGCGTCAGGACATTGCAGGGCATGGCCATGGCACGAGTCGGGACGTCGCAGGACATGGCAGGGCGTGGCCAAGGCACGTGTCAGGACGAATTAGGACATGGCCATGGCACGTGTCAGGACGTGTTAGGACATGGCAGAGCGTGGCCATGGAACGAGTCAGGACGTCGTAGAAAATGGCAGCCACGAGTCGGGACGTCGCAAGACATGGCAGGGCGTGGCCATGGCACGAGTCAGGACGTGTCAGGACATGGCCATGGCACGTGTCAGGACGCGTCAGGACATGGTAGGGCATGGCCATGGCACGAGTCAGGACGTCGCAGGACATGGCAGGATATGGCCATGGTACGTGTCAGGACGCGTTCGGACATGGCCATGGCACGCGTCTGGACGTGGCAGGGCATGGCCATTGCACGAGTCAGGACGTCGCAGGACATGGCCATGGCACGCGTCAGGACGTGGCAGGGCGTGGTCATGGCACGAGTCAGGACGTCGCAAGTCATGGCAGGACATGGCCATGGTACGTGTCAGGACGCGTCAGGTCGTGGCCATGGTACGTGTCAGGACGTGGCAGGGCGTGGCCATGGCACGAGTCAGGACGTCGCAGTACATGGCCATGGCGTGCGTCAGGACGTGGGAGGGCGTGGTCATGGCACGAGTCAGGACGTCGCAAGGCATGGCAGGATATGGCCATGGTACGTGTCAGGACGCGTCAGGACGTGGCCATGGTACGTGTCAAGACGCGTCAGGACGTGGCCATGGCACGATTCAGGACGTCGCAGGACATGGCAGGATATGATCATGGTATGTGTCATGGCGTGTCATGCCACGGCCACGGTATGTGTAAGGACGTCGCAGGACATGGCAGGATATGGTCATGGTACGTTTCAGGACGTGTTAGGCCATGGCCATGGTATGTGTAAGGACGCGCAGGACATGACAGGGTATGGTCATGGTACGTGTCAGGACGTGTCTGGACTTGGCCATGGTCCGTGTCAAGACGTGGCCATGGCACGTGTCAGGACGTGTCAGGACATGGCCATGGCACGAATCAGGACGTCACAGGACATGGCCATGGCACCCGTCAGGACGTCGCAGGGCGTGGTCATGGCACGAGTCAGGACGTCGCAAGACATGGCAGGATATGGCCATGGTACGTGTCAGGACGCGTCATGACGTGGCCATGGTACGTGACAGGACGTGGCTGCGCGTGGCCATGGCATAAGTCAGGACGTCGCAGGACATGGCCATGGCACGCTTCAGGACATGGGAGGGCGTGGTCATGGCACGAATCAGGACGTCGCAGGACATGGCTAGATATGGCCATGGTACGTGTCAGAACGCGTCCGTACATGGCCATGGCGCGTCAAAACGTGGCAGGGCTTGGCCATGGCACGAGTCATGACGTCGTAGGACATGGCCATGGCACGCGTCAGGACGTGGCAGGGCGTGGTCATGGCACGAGTCTGGACGTCACAGGACATGGCTGGATTTGGTCATGGTACTTGTCAGGACGCGTCAGGACGTGGCCATGGCACGATTCAGGACGTCGCAGGACATGGCAGGATATGGTCATGGTACGTGTCATGTCGTGTTAGGCAGGACATGGCAGGATATGGTCATGGTACGTGTCAGGACATGTCAGGCCATGGCCATGGTACGTGACAGGACGTTGCAGGACATGGCAGGATATGGTCATGGTACGTGTCAGGACATGGCCATGGTACGTGTCAGGACGTGGCCATGGCACGATATCGCACTACGTCGCTCCAAGCCGATCCACGTCGCACCACATCTAATACTAACCAATGCTTAGAAACATGTCAAGCACAATGATGTTGGTGGTCGTTGGCGGCGGTGGTGGAAAGTTAGGGTGGTTTGAGCGGTAGCGTCGGGGGACATCCGGTCGACGCGTTTCAGGACATGGCCATGGCACGTGTCAGGACGCATCAGGACATGGCAGTAGCACGTGTCAGGACACGTCAGGACATGGCAGGGCATGGCCATGGCAGGACTCATGACGTCGCAGGACATGGCAGGGACATCCATGGCAAGAGTTATGACGTCGCAGGACGCGTCAGTACATGGCCATGGCACGTGTCAGGACGCATCAGGACATGGCCATGGCATGTGTCAGGACGCATCATGACATGCCATGGTACGTGTCACGACGTGTCAGGACATGGCAGGGCCTGGCGATGGCACTAGTCGGGACGTCGCAGGACATGGCAGGGCGTCGCCATGACACGTGTCAAGACGCATCAGCACATGGCCATGACACGTGTCAGGACATGGCCATGGCACGATTCAAGACGTCGCAAGACATGCCAAGATATTGTCATGGTACGTGTCACGACGTGTCAGGCCATGGCCATGGTACGTGTCATGACGTCGCAGGACATGGAAGGATATGGTCATGGTACGTGTCAGGACGTGTCAGGACATGGCAGGATATGGCCATGGTACGTGTCAGGACGCGTCAGGACGTGGCCATGGCACGAGTCAGGACGTCGCAGGACATGGTAGGATATGATCATGGTACGTGTCATGACGTGTCAGGCCATGGCCATTGTACGTGTAAGGACGACGCAGGACATGGTAGGATATGGTCATGGTATGTGTCAGGACGTGTCAGGCCATGGCCATGGTACGTGTATGGACGCGCAGGACATGGCATGGTATGGTCATGGTACGTGTTAGGACGTGTCAGGACTTGGCCATGGTACGTGTCAAGACGTGGCCATGGCACGACATCGCACTACATCGCTCCAAGTCGCACCACGTCGCACCACGTCGCACCACGTCTATTGCTAACCAATGCTTAGAAACATGTCAAGCGCGATGATGTTGGTGGTCGTTGGCGGCGGTGGTGGAAAGTCGGGGTGGTTCGAACGGTAGCGTTGGGCAACAGCCGGTCGACGCGTGTCAGGACATGGCAATGGCACGAGTCAGGACGTCGCAGGACGTGTCAAGACATGGCCATGGCACGTGTCAGGACGCGTCGGGACATGGCAGTGGAACGTGTCAGGACACATCCGGACATGGCAGGGCGTGGCCATGGCAAGAGTCAGGACGTCGCAGGACGCGTCAGGACATGGCCATGGCACATGTCAGGACGCGTCAGGACATGGCAGTGGCACGTGTCAGGAAAAATCATGACATGGCAAGGCATGGCCATGGCATGACTCATGACGTCGCAGGACATGGCAGGGCGTGGCCATGGCAAGAGTCAGGACATCGCAGGACGAGTCAGGACACGGCCATGGCACGTGTCAGGACGCATCAGGACATGCCATGGCACGTGTCAGGACGCGTCAAGACATGGCAGGGCGTGGCCATGGCACGAGTCGGGACGTCGCAGGACATGGCAGGGTGTGGCCAAGGCACGTGTCAGGACGCATTAGGACATGGCCATGGCACATGTCAGGACGTGTCAGGACATGGCATAGCGTGGCCACGACACGAGTCAGGACGTCGCAGGACATGGCAGGGCGTGGCCATGGCACGAGTCGGGACGTCGCAGGATATGGCTGGGCGTGGCCATGGCACGAGTTGGGATGTCGCGGGACGTGTCAGGACATGGCCATGGCACGTGTCAGGACGCGTCACGACATTGTAAGGCATGGCCATGGCACGAGTCAGGACGTCGCAGGACATGGCAGGATATGGCCATGGTACGTGTCAGGACGCGTCCGGACATGGCTATGGCACGCGTCAGGACGTGGAAGGGCGTGGCCATGGCATGAGTCAAGACGTCGCAGGACATGGCCATGGCACGCGTCAGGACGTGGCAGGGTGTGGTCATGGCACGAGTCAGGACGTCGCAAGTCATGGCAGGACATGGCCATGGTACGTGTCAGGACGCGTCAGGACGTGGCCATGGTACGTGTCAGGACTTGGCAGGGCGTGGCCATGGCACGAGTCAGGACGTCGCAGGACATGGCCATGGCGCGCGTCAGGACGTGGGAGGGCGTGGTCATGGCACGAGTAAGGACGTCGCAAGGCATGGCAGGATATGGCCATGGTACGTGTCAGGACGCGTCATGACGTGGGCATGGTACGTGTCAAGACGCGTCAGGACGTGGCCATGGCACGATTCAGGACGTCGCAGGCCATGGCAGGATATGATCATGGTACGTGTCATGACGTGTCAGGCCATGGCCATGGTATGTGTAAGGACGCCGCAGGACATGGCATGATATGGTCATGGTACGTGTCAGGACGTGTTAGGCCATGGCCATGGTATGTGTAAGAACGCGCAGGACATGACAGGGTATGGTCATGGTACGTGTCAGGACGTGTCTGGACTTGGCCATGGTCTGTGTCAAGACATGGCCATGGCACGACATCGCACTACGTCGCTCCAAGCCGAACCACGTCGCACCACGTCTATTGCAAACCAATGCTTAGAAACATGTTAAGCGCAATGATGTTGGTGGTCGTTGGCGGCGATGGTGGAAAGTCGGGGTGGTTCGAGCGGTAGCGTCGGGCGTTGGCCGAAGGAAAAGTGTCAGGACATGACCATGGAACGAGTCAGGACGTCACAGGACGAGTCAGGACAAGGCCATGGCACGTGTCAGGACGCGTCAGGACATGGCAGTGGCACGTGTCAGGACGCGTCAGGACATGGCAGGGCGTGGCCATGGCATGAGTCAGGACATCGTATGACATGGAAGGATATGGCCATGGTACGTGTCAGGACGTGGGCATGGTACATGTCAGGACGTGGCAGGGCGTGGCCATGGCATGAGTCAGGACGCCGCGGGACATGGCCATGGCACGCGTCAGGACGTGGCAGGGCGTGGCCATGGCATGAGTCAGGACGTCGCGGGACATGGCCATGGCACGCGTCAGGACGTGGCAAGGCGTGGTCATGGCACGAGTTAGGACGTCGCAAGACATGGCAGGTTGTGGCCATGGTACGTGTCAGGACGCGTCAGGACGTGGACATGGTACGTGTCAGGATGCGTCAGGACGTGGCAATGGCACGATTCAGGACGTCGCAGGACATGGCAGGATATGATCATGGTACGTGTCATGACGTGTCAGGCCATGGCCATGGTACGTGTAAGGATGTCGCAGGACATGGCAGGATATGGTCATGGTACGTGTCAGGACGTGCCAGGCGATGGCCATGGTACGTGTAAGGAATGCGCAGGACATGGCAGGGTATGGTCATGGTACGTGTCAAGACGTGTCAGGATTTGGCCATGGTACGTGTCAAGACGTGGCCTTGGCACGACATCGCACTACGTTGCTCCAGGCCGCACCACGTCGCACCACGTCTTTTTCTATCCAATGCTTAGAAACATCTGGGGCGCAATGATGTTGGTGGTCATTGGCGGCGGTGGTGGAAAGTCAGGGTGGTTCGAGCGGTAGCATCGGGCGACGGCCGGTCGACACGTGTCAGGACATGGCCATGGCACGAGTCAGGACGTCGCAGGACGAGTCAGGACATGGCCATGGCACGTGTCAGGACGCGTCAGGACATGGCATTGGCACGTATCAGGACACGTCCGGACATGGCAGGGCGTGGCCATGGCAAGAGTCATGACATCGCTGGACGCGTCAGGAAATGGCCATGGCACGTGTTAGGACACATCAGGACATGGAAGGGCATGGCCATGGCATGACTCATGACATCGCTGGACATGGCAGGGCGTGGCGATGGCACTAGTCGGGACATCGCAGGACATGGCAGGGCGTGGCCATGGCACGTGTCAGGACGCATCAGCACATGGCCATGGCACGTGTCAGGACACGTCAGGACATGGCAGGGAATGGCCATGGCACGAGTCGGGACGTCGCGGGACATGGCAGGGCGTGGCCATGGCACGAGTCGGGACGTCGGAGGACGTGTCAGGACATGGCCATGGCACGATTCAAGACGTTGCAGGACATGCCAAGATATGGTCATGGTACGTGTCATGACGTGTCAGGCCATGGCCATGGTACGTGTCATGACGTCGCAGGACATGGCAGGATATGGTCATGGTATGGGTCAGGACGTGTCAGGACATGGCAGGATATGGCCATGGTACGTGTCAGGACGCGTCAGGACGTGGCCATGGCACGAGTCAGGACGTCGCAAGACATGGCAGGATATGATTATGGTACGTGTCATGACGTGTCAGGCCATGGCCATGGTACGTGTAAGGACGTCGCAGGACATGGTAGGATATGGTCACGGTATTTTTCTGGACGTGTCAGGCCATGGCCATGATACATGTAAGGACGCGTAGGACATGGCATGGTATGGTCAATGTACGTGTTAGGACGTGTCAGGACTTGGCCATGGTACGTGTCAGGACGTGGCCATGGCACGACATCGCACTACGTCGCTCCAAGCCGATCCACGTCGCACCACATCTAATACTAACCAATGCTTAGAAACATGTCAAGCGAAATGATGTTGGTGGTCGTTGGCGGCGGTGGTGGAAAGTCGGGGTGAATCGAACGGTAGCGTTTGGCAACGGCCGGTCGACGCGTGTCAGGACATAGCAATGGCACGAGTCAGGACGTCGCATGACGAGTCAGGACATGGCCATGGCACGTGTCAGGACGCGTCGGGACATGGCAGTGGAACGTGTCAGGACACATCCGGACATGGCAGGGCGTGGCCATGGCAAGAGTCAGGACGTCGCAGGACGCGTCAGGACATGGCCATGGATCGTGTCAGGACGCGTCAGGACATGGCAGTGGCACGTGTCAGGACAAATCATGACATGGCAAGGCAAGGCCATGGCATGACTCATGACGTCGCAGCACATGGCAGGGCATGGCCATGGCAAGAGTCAGGACGTCGCAGGACGAGTCAGGACACGGCCATGGCACGTGTCAGGACGCATCAGGACATGCCATGGCACGTGTCAGGACGCGTCAGGACATGGCAGGGCGTGGCCATGGCACGAGTCGGGACGTCACAGGACTTGGCAGGGCGTTGCAAAGGCACGTGTCAGGACGCATTAGGACATGGCAGAGCGTGGCCATGACACGAGTCAGGACGTCGCAGGACATGGCAGGGCATGGCCATGGTACGTGTCAGGACGCGTCAAGACGTGGCCATCATACGTGTCAGGACGTGGCAGGGCGTGGCCACGGCACGAGTCAGGACGTCGCAGGACATGGCCATGGCGCGCGTCAGGACGTGGGAGGGCGTGGTCATGGCACGAGTCAGGACGTCGCAAGGCATGGCAGGATATGGCCATGGTACGTGTCAAGACGCGTCAGGACGTGGCCATGGTACGTGTCAGGACGCGTCAGGACGTGGCCATGGCACGATTCAGGACGTCGCAGGACATGGCAGGATATGATCACGGTACGTGTCATCACGTGTCAGGCCATGGCCATGGTTTGTGTAAGGACGTCGCAGGACATGGTAGGATATGGTCATGGTACGTGTCAGGACGTGTCAGGCCATGGCCATGGTATGTGTAAGGACGCGCAAGACATGGCAAGGTATGGTCATGGTACGTGTCAGGACGTGACTGGACTTTGCCATGGTACGTGTCAAGACGTGGCCATGGCACGACATCGCACTACGTCGCTCCAAGCCGAACCACGTAGCACCACATCTATTGCTAACCAATGCTTAGAAACATGTTAAGCGCAATGATGTTGGTGGTCGTTTGCGCCGATGGTTGAAAGTCGGGGTGGTTCGAGCGGTAGCGTCGGGCGACGGCTGGAGGAAACGTGTCAGGACATGACCATGGCACGAGTCAGGACGTCACAGGACGAGTCAGGACATGGCCATGGCACGTGTCTTGACGTGTCAGGACATGGCAGTGGCACGTGTCAGGACGCGTCAGGACATGGCAGGGCGTAGCCATGGCACGAGTCAGGACATCGCAGGACATGGCAGGATATGGCCATGGTACGTGTCGGGATGCGTCAGGACGTGGCCATGGTACGTGCCAGGACGTGGCAGGGCGTGGCCATTGCATGAGTCAGGAGGCATCAGGACGTGGCCATGGTACGTGCCAGGACGTGGCAGGGCGTGGCCATGGCACGAGTCAGGACGTCGCAGGACATGGCCATGGCACGCGTCAGGACGTGGCAGGGCGTGGTCATGGCACGAGTTAGGACGTCGCAAGACATGGCAGGTTGTGGCCATGGTACGTGTCAGGACGCGTCAGGACGTGGCCATGGTACATGTCAGGATGCGTCAGGACGTGGCCATGGCACGATTCAGGACGTCGCAGGACATGGCAGGATATGATCATGGTACGTGTCATGACGTGTCAGGCCATGGCCATGGTACGTGTAAGGACGTTGCAGGACATGGCAGGATATGGTCATGGTACGTGTCAGGACGTGTCAGGCGATGGCCATGGTACGTGCAAGGACGCGCAGAACATGGCTGGGTATGGTCATGGTACGTGTCAGGACGTGTCAGGATTTGGCCATGGTACGTGTCAAGACGTGGCCATGGAACGACATCGCACTACGTTGCTTCAGGCCGCACCACATCGCACCACGTCTTTTTCTAACCAATGCTTAGAAACATCTCAAGCGCAATGATGTTGGTGGTCGTTGGCGGCGGTGGTGGAAAGTCAGGGTGGTTCGAGCGGTAGCATCAGGCTACGGCCGGTCGACACGTGTCAGGACATGGCCATTGCACGAGTCAGGACGTCGCAGGATGAGTCAGGACATGACCATGGCACGTGTCAGGACGCGTCAGGACGCGTCAGGACTTGGCAGTGGCACGTGTCAGGACAAATCATGACATGGCAAGACATGGCCATAGCATGACTCATGACGTCGCAGGACATGGCAGGGCATGGCCATTGCAAGAGTCAGGACGTCGCAGGACGAGTCAGGATACGGCCATGGCACGTGTCAGGACGCATCAGGACATGCCATGGCACGTGTCAGGACGCGTCAGGACATGGCAGGGCGTGGCCATGGCACGAGTCGGGACGTCGCAGGACATGGCAGGGCGTGGCCAAGGCACGTGTCAGGACGCATTAGGACATGGCCATGGCACGTGTCAGGACGTGTCAGGACATGGCAGAGCGTGGCCATGACACGAGTCAGGACGTCGCAGGACATGGCAGGGCGTGGCCATGGCACGAGTCGGGACGTCGCAGGATATGGCAGGGCGTGGCCATGGCACGAGTTGGGATGTCGGGGGACGTGTCAGGACATGGCCATGGCACGTGTCAGGACGCGTCAGGACATGGTAGGGCATGGCCATGGCACGAGTCAGGACGTCGCAGGACATGGCAGGATATGGCCATGGTACGTGTCAGGACGCGTCCGGACATGGCCATGGTACGCGTCAGGACGTCGAAGGACATGGCAATGGCACGCGTCAGGACGTGGCAGGGCGTGGTCATGGCACGAGTCAGGACGTCGCAAGTCATGGCAGGACATGGCCATGGTACGTGTCAGGACGCGTCAGGACGTGGCCATGGTACGTGTCAGGACGTGGCAGGGCATGGCCATGGCACGAGTCAGGACGTTGCAGGACATGGCCATGGCGCGCGTCAGGACGTGGGAGGGCGTGGTCATGGCACGAGTCAGGACGTCGCAAGGCATGGCAGGATATGGCCATGGTACGTGTCAGGACGCGTCAGGACGTGGCCATGGTACGTGTCAAGACTCGTCAGGACGTGCCCATGGCACGATTCAGGATGTCGCAGGACATGGCAGGATATGATCATGGTACGTGTCATGACGTGTCAGGCCATGGCCATGGTATGTGTAAGGACGTCGCAGGACATGGTAGGATATGGTCATGGTACGTGTCAGGACGTGTTAGGCCATGGCCATGGTATGTGTAAGGACGCGCAGGACATGACAGAGTATGGTCATGGTACGTGTCAGGACGTGTCTGGGCTTGGCCATGGTCCGTGTCAACACGTGGCCATGGCACGACATCGCACTACGTTGCTCCAAGCCGAACCACGTCGCACCACGTCTATTGCTAACCAATGCTTAGAAACATGTTAAGCGCAATGATGTTGGTGGTCGTTGGCGGCGATGGTGGAAAGTCGGGGTGGTTCGAGCGGTAGCGTCGGGCGACGGCCGGAGGAAACGTGTCAGGACATGACCATGGAACGAGTCAGGACGTCACAGGACGAGTCAGGACATGGCCATGGCACGTGTCAGGACGCGTCAGGACATGGCAGTGGCACGTGTCAGGACGCGTCAGGACATGGCAGGGCGTAGCCATGGCACGAGTCAGGACATCGCAGGACATGGCAGGATATGGCCATGGTACGTGTCAGGACGCGTCAGGACGTGGCCATGGCACGATTCAGGACGTCGCAGGACATGGCAGGATATGGTCATTGTACGTGTCATGTCGTGTTAGGCAGGACATGGCAGGATATGGTCATGGTACGTGTAAGGACATGTCAGGCCATAGCCATGGTACGTGACAGGAGGTTGCAGGACATGGCAGGATATGGTCATGATACGTGTCAGGACATGGCCATGGTACATGTCAGGACGTGGCCATGGTACGACATCGCACTACGTCACTCCAAGCCGATTCACGTCGCACCACGTCTAATACTAACCAATGCTTAGAAACATGTTAAGCACAATGATGTTGGTAGTCGTTGGCAGCGGTGGTGGAACGTTAGGGTGGTTTGAGCGGTAGCGTCGGGCGACATTCGGTCGACGCGTGTCAGGACATGGCCATGGCACGTGTCAGGACGCGTCAGGACATGGCAGTAGCACGTGTCAGGACACGTCAGGACATGGCAGGGCGTGGCCATGGCAGGACTCATGACGTCGCAGGACATGGCAGGGACATCCATGGCAAGAGTCAGGACGTCGCAGGAAGCGTCAGTACATGGCCATGGCACGTGTCAGGACGCATCAGGACATAGCCATGGCATGTGTCAGGACGCATCATGACATGCCATGGTACGTGTCAGGACGTGTTCGGACATGGCAGGGCGTGGCGATGGCAATAGTCGGGACGTCGCAGGACATGGCAGGGCGTGGCCATGGCACGTGTCAGGACGCATGAGCACATGGCCATGGCACGTGTCAGGACACGTCAGGACATGGCAGGGAATGACCATGGCACGAGTCGGGACGTCGCGGGACATGGCAGGGCGTGGCCATGGCACGAGTCGGTACGTCGGAGGACGTGTCAGGACATGGCCATGGCACGATTCAAGACGTCGTAGGACATGCCAAGATATGGTCATGGTACGTGTCATGACGTGTCAGGCCATGGCCATGGTACGTGTCATGACGTCGCAGGACATGGCAGGATATGGCCATGGTACGTGTCAGGACGCGTCAGGACGTGGCCATGGCACGAGTCAGAACGTCGCAGGACATGGCAGGAGATGATCATGGTACGTGTCATGACGTGTCAGGCCATGGCCATGGTACGTGTAAGGACGTCACAGGACATGGTAGGATATGGTCATGGTATGTGTCAGGACGTGTCAGGCCATGGCCATGGTACGTGTAAGGACGTGGCCATGGCACGACATCGCACTACATCGCTCCAAGTTGCACCACGTTGCACCACGTCTATTGCTAACCAATGCTTAGAAACGTGTCAAGCGCAATGATGTTGGTGGTCGTTGGCGGCGGTGGTGGAAAGTCGGGGTGGTTCGAACGGTAGCGTTGGGCAACGGCCAGTCAACGCATGTCAGGTCATGGCAATAGCACGAGTCAGGACATCGCAGGACGAGTCAGGACATGGCCATGGCACGTGTCAGGACTCGTCGGGCCATGGCACGTGTCAGGACGCGTCGGGACATGGCAGTGGAACTTGTCAGGACACATCCGGACATGGCAGGGCGTGGCCATGGCAAGAGTCAGGACGTCGCAGTACGAGTCAGGACATAGACATGGCACGTGTCAGGACGCGTCATGACATGGCAGTGACACGTGTCAGGACAAATCATGACATGGCAAGGCATGGCCATGGCATGACTCATGACGTCGCAGCACATGGCAGGGCGTGGCCATGGCAAGAGTCAGGACGTCGCAGGACGAGTCAGGACACGGCCATGGCACGTGTCAAGACGCATCAGGACATGCCATGGCACGTGTCAGGACGCGTCAGGACATTGCAGGGCATGGCCAAGGCACAAGTCGGGACGTCGCAGGACATGGCAGGGCGTGGCCAAGGCACGTGTCAGGACGCATTAGGACATGGCCATGGCACGTGTCAGGACGTGTTAGGACATGGCAGAGCGTGGCCATGGAACGAGTCAGGACGTCGCAGAAAATTGCAGCCACGAGTCGGGACGTCGCAGGACATGGCAGGGCGTGGCCATGGCACGAGTTGGGATGTCGCGGGACGTGTCAGGACATGGCCATGGCACGTGTCAGGACGAGTCAGGACATGGCAGTGACACGTGTCAGGACAAATCATGACATGGCCATGGCATGACTCATGACGTCGCAGCACATGGCAGGGCGTGGCCATGGCAAGAGTCAGGACGTCGCAGTACAAGTCAGGACACGGCCATGGCACGTGTCAAGACGCATCAGGACATGCCATGGCACGTGTCAGGACGCGTCAGGACATTGCAGGGCATGGCCATGGCACGAGTCGGGACGTCGCAGGACATGGCAGGGCGTGGCCAAGGCACGTGTCAGGACGCATTAGGACATGGCCATGGCACGTGTCAGGACGTGTTAGGACATGGCAGAGCGTGGCCATGGAACGAGTCAGGACGTCGCAGAAAATGGCAGCCACGAGTCGGGACGTCGTAGGACATGGCAGGGCGTGGCCATGGCACGAGTTGGGATGTCGTGGGACGTGTCAGGACATGGCCATGGCACGTGTCAGGACGCGTCAGGACATGGTAGGGCATGGCCATGGCACGAGTCAGGACGTCGCAGGACATGGCAGGATATGGCCATGGTACGTGTCAGGACGCGTCCGAACATGGCCATGGCACGCGTATGGACGTGGAAGGGCGTGGCCATAGAACGAGTCAGGACGTCGCAGGACATGGCCATGGCACGCGTCAGGACGTGGCAGGGCGTGGTCATGGCACGAGTCAGGACGTCGCAAGTCATGGCAGGACATGGCCATGGTACGTGTCAGGACGGGTCAGGACGTGGCCATGGTACGTGTCAGGACGTGGCAGGGCGTGGCCATGGCACGAGTCAGGACGTCGCAAGACATGGCCATGGCGTATGTCAGGACGTGGGAGGGCGTGGTCATGGCACGATTCAGGACGTCGCAAGGCATGGCAGGATATGGCCATGGTACGTGTTAGAACGCGTCAGGACGTGACCATGGTACGTGTCAAGACGCGTCAGGACGTGGCCATGGCACGATTCAGGACGTCGCAGGACATGGCAGGATATGATCATGGTATGTGTCATGACGTGTCATGCCACGGCCATGGTATGTGTAAGGACGTCGCAGGACATGGCAGGATATGGTCATGGTACAATTCAGGACGTGTTAGGCCTTGGCCATGGTATGTGTAAGGACGCGCAGGACATGACAGGGTATGGTCATGGTACGTGTCAGGACGTGTCTGGACTTGGCCATGGTCCGTGTCAAGACGTGGCCTTGGCACGTGTCAGGACGTGTCAGGACATGGCCATGGCACGTGTCAGGACGTGTCAGGACAGGGCCAAGGCACGAGTCAGGATGTCACAGGACGTGGCCATGGCACGAGTTAGGACGTGGCAGGGCGTGGTCATGGGATGAGTCAGGACGTCGCAAGACATGGCAGGATATGGCCATGGTACGTGTCAGGACGCGTCATGGCGTGGCCATGGTACGTGTCAGGACGTGGCAGGGCGTGGCCATGGCACGAGTCAGGACGTCGCAGGACATGGCCATGGCACGCTTCAGGACGTGGGAGGGCGTGGTCATGGCACGAATCAGGACGTCGCAGGACATGGCAGGATATGGCCATGGTACGTGTCAGAACGCGTCCGTACATGGCCATGGCGCGTCAAAACGTGGCAGGGCTTGGCCATGGCACTAGTCATGACGTCGTAGGACATGGCCATGGCACGCGTCAGGACGTGGCAGGGCGTGGTCATGGCACGAGTCAGGACGTCACAGGACATGGCAGGATATGGTCATGGTACGTGTCATGTCGTGTTCGGCAGGACATGGCAGGATATGGTCATGGTACGTGTCAGGACATGTCAGGCCATGGCCATGGTACGTGACAGGACGTTGCAGGACATGGCAGGATATGGTCATGGTACGTGTCAGGACATGGCCATGGTACGTGTCAGGACGTGGCCATTGCACGACATCGCACTACGTCACTCCAAGCCTATTCACGTCGCACCACATCTAATACTAACCAATGCTTAGAAACATGTCAAGCACAATGATGTTGGTGGTCGTTGGCGGCGGTGGTGGAAAGTTAGGGTGGTTTGAGCGGTAGCGTCGGGCGACATCCGTTCGACGCGTGTCAGGACATGGCCATGGCACGTGTCAGTACGCGTCAGGACATGGAGTAGCACGTGTCAGGACACGTCAGGACATGGCAGGGCATGGCCATGGCAGGACTCATGACGTCGCAGGACATGGCAGGGACATCCATGGCAAGAGTCAGCACGTCGCAGGACGCGTCAGTACATGGCCATGGCACGTGTCAGGACGCATCAGGACATGGCCATGGCATGTGTCAGGACGCATCATGACATGCCATGGTACGTGTCAGGACGTGTCCGGACATGGCAGGGCATGGCGATGGCACTAGTCGGGACGTCGCAGGACATGGCAGGTCGTGGCCATGGCACGTGTCAGGACGCATCAGCACATGCCCATGGCACGTGTCAGCACGCGTCAGGACATGGTAGGGAATGGCCATGGCACGAGTCGGGACGTCGCGGGACATGGCAGGGCGTGGCCATGGCACGAGTCGGGACGTCGGAGGACGTGTCAGGACATGGCCATGGCACGATTCAAGACGTCACAGGACATGCCCAAGATATTGTCATGGTACGTGTCATGACGTGTCAGGCCATGGCCATGGTACGTGTCATGACGTCGCAGGACATAGAAGGATATGGTCATGGTACGTGTCAGGACGTGTCAGGACGTGTCAGGACATGGCAGGATATGGCCATGGTACGTGTCAGGACGCGTCAGGACGTGGCCATGGCACGAGTCAGGACGTCACAGGACATGGCAGGATATGATCATGGTACGTGTCATGACGTGTCAGGCCATGGCCATTGTACGTGTAAGGACGTCGCAGGACATGGTAGGATATGGTCAAGTTATGTGTCAGGACGTGTCAGGTCATGGCCATGGTACGTGTAAGGACGCGTAGGACATGGCATGGTATGGTCAATGTACGTGTTAGGACGTGTCAGGACTTGGCCATGCTACGTGTCAAGACGTGGCCATGGCACGACATCGCACTACATCGCTCCAAGTCGCACCACGTCGCACCACGTCTATTGCTAACCAATGCTTAGAAACATGTCAAGCGAAATGATGTTGGTGGTCGTTGGCGGCGGTGGTGGAAAGTCAGCGTGGTTCGAACGGTAGCATTGGGCAACGGCCGGTCGACGCGTGTCAGGACATGGCAATGGCACGAGTCAGGACGTCGCAGGACGAGTCAGGACATGGCCATGGCACGTGTCAGGACGCGTCGGGACATGGCAGTGGAACGTGTCAGGACACATCCAGACATGGCAGGGCGTGGCCATGGCAAGAGTCAGGACGTCGCAGGACGCGTCAGGACATGGCCATGGCACGTGTCAGGACGCGTCAAGACATGGCAGTGGCACGTGTCAGGACAAATCATGACATGGCAAGGCATGGCCATGGCATGACTCATGACGTCGCAGGACATGGCAGGGCGTGGACATGGCAAGAGTCAGGACGTTGCAGGACGAGTCAGGACACGACCATGGCACGTCGCAGGACGAGTCAGGACATGGCCATGGCACGTGTCAGGACGCGTCAGGACATGGCAGTGACACGTGTCAGGACAAATCATGACATGGCAAGGCATGGCCATGGCATGACTCATGACGTCGCAGCACATGGCAGGGCGTGGCCATGGCAAGAGTCAGGACGTCGCAGGACGAGTCGGACACGGCCATGGCACGTGTCAAGACGCATCAGGACATGCCATGGCACGTGTCAGGACGCGTCAGGACATTGTAGGGCATGGCCATGGCACGAGTCGGGACGTCGCAGGACATGGCAGGGCGTGGCGAAGGCACGTGTCAGGACGCATTAGGACATGGCCATGGCACGTGTCAAGACGTGTTAGGACATGGTAGAGCGTGGCCATGGAACGAGTCAGGACGTCGCAGAAAATGGCAGCCACGAGTCGGGACGTCGCAGGACATGGCAGGGTGTGGCCATGGCATGAGTTGGGATGTCGCGGGACGTGTCAGGACATGGCCATGGCACGTGTCAGGACGCGTCAGGACATGGCAGTGACACGTGTCAGGACAAATCATGACATGGCAAGGCATGGCCATGGTATGACTCATGACGTCGCAGCACATGGCAGGGCGTGGCCATGGCAAGAGTCAAGACGTCGCAGGAAGAGTCAGGACACGGCCATGGCACGTGTCAAGACGCATCAGGACATGCCATGGCACGTGTCAGGACGCGTCAGGACATTGCAGGGCATGGCCATGGCACGAGTCGGGACGTCGCAGGACATGGCAGGGCGTGGCCAAGGCACGTGTCAGGACGCATTAGGATATGGCCATGGCACGTGTCAGGACGTGTTAGGACATGGCAGAGCGTGGCCATAAAACGAGTCAGGACGTCGTAGAAAATGGCAGCCACGAGTCGGGACGTCGCAGGACATGGCAGGGCGTGGCCATGGCACGAGTCAGGACGTGTCAGGACATGGCCATGGCATGTGTCAGGACGCGTCAGGACATGGTAGCGCATGGCCATGGCACGAGTCAGGACGTCGCAGGACATGGCAGGATATGGCCATGGTACGTGTCAGGACGCGTCCGAACATGGCCATGGCACGCGTCTGGACGTGGCAGGGCGTGGCCATAGCACGTGTCAGGACGTCACAGGACATGGCCATGGCACGCGTCAGGACGTGGCAGGGCGTGGTCATGGCACGAGTTAGGACGTCGCAAGTCATGGCAGGACATGGCCATGGTACGTGTTAGGACGCGTCAGGTCGTGGCCATGGTACGTGTCAGGACGTGGCAGGGCGTGGCCATGGCACGAGTCAGGACGTCGCAGGACATGGCCATGGCGTGCGTCAGGACGTGGGAGGGCGTGGTCATGGCACGAGTCAGGACGTCGTACGTGTCAGGACGCGTCAGGACGTGGCCATGGTACGTGTCAAGACGCGTCAGGACGTGGCCATGGCACGATTCAGGACGTCGCAGGACATGGCAGGATATGATCATGGTATGTGTCATGACGTGTCATGCCACGGCCATGGTATGTGCAAGGACGTCGCAGGACATGGCAGGATATGGTCATGGTACGTTTCAGGACGTGTTAGGCCATGGCCATGGTATGTGTAAGGACGCGCAGGACATGACAGGGTATAGTCATGGTACGTGTCAGGACGTGTCTGGACTTGGCCATGGCACATGTCAGGACGTGTCAAGACGTGGCCATGGCACGTGTCAGGACGTGTCAGGACATGGCCATGGCACGAATCAGGACGTCACAGGACATGGCCATGGCACGCGTCAGGACGTGGCAGGGCGTGGTCATGGCACGAGTCAGGACGTCGCAAGACATGGCAGGATATGGCCATGGTACGTGTCAGGACGCGTCATGACGTGGCCATGGTACGTGTCAGGACGTGGCAGGGCGTGGCCATGGCACAAGTCAGGACGTCGCAGGACATGGCCATGGCACGCTTCAGGACATGGGAGGGCGTGGTCATGGCACGAATCAGGACGTCGCAGGACATGGCTGGATATGGCTATGGTACGTGTCAGAACGCGTCCGTACATGGCCATGGCGCGTCAAAACGTGGCAGGGCTTGGCCATGGCACGAGTCATGACGTCGTAGGACATGGCCATGGCACGCGTCAAGACGTGGCAGGGCGTGGTCATGGCACGAGTCAGGACGTCGCAAGTCATGGCAGGACATGGCCATGGTACGTGTCAGGACGCGTCAGGACGTGGCCATGGTACGTGTCAGGACGTGGCAGGGCGTGGTCATGGCACGAGTCAGGACGTCGCAGGACATGGCCTTGGCGCGCGTCAGGACGTGGGAGGGCGTGGTCATGGCACGAGTCAGGACGTCGCAAGGCATGGCAGGATATGGCCATGGTACGTGTCAGGACGCGTCGGGACGTGGCCATGGTACGTGTCAAGACGCGTCAGGACGTGGCCATGGCACGATTCGGGACGTCGCTGGACATGGCAGGATATGATCATGGTACGTGTCATGACGTGTCAGGCCATGGCCATGGTATGTGTAAGGACGTCGCAGGACATGGCAGGATATGGTCATGGTACGTGTCAGGACGTGTTAGGCCATGGCCATGGTATGTGTAAGGACGCGCAGGACATGACAGGGTATGGTCATGGTACGTGTCAGGACGTGTCTGGACTTGGCCATGGTCCGTGTCAACACGTGGCCATGGCACGACTACGTCGCTCCAAGCCGAACCACGTCGCACCACGTCTATTGCTAACCAATGCTTAGAAACATGTTAAGCGCAATGATGTTGGTGGTCGTTGGCGGCGATGGTGGAAAGTCGGGGTGGTTCGAGCGGTAGCGTCGGGCGACGGCTGGAGGAAACGTGTCAGGACATGACCATGGAACGAGTCAGGACGTCACAGGACGAGTCAGGACATGGCCATGGCACGTGTCAGGACGCGTCAGGACATGGCAGTGGCACGTGTCAGGACGCGTCAGGACATGGCAGGGCGTGGCCATGGCACGAGTCAGGACATCGCAGGACATGGCAGGATATGGCCATGGTACATGTCAGGACGTGGGCATGGTACGTGTCAGGACGTGGCAGGGCGTGGCCATGGCATGAGTCAGGACGCCGCGGGACATGGCCATGGCACGCGTCAGGACGTGGCCGGGCGTGGCCATGGCATGAGTCAGGACGTCGCAGGACATGGCCATGGCACGCGTCAGGACGTGGAAAGGCGTGGTCATGGCACGAGTTAGGACGTCGCAAGACATGGCAGGTTGTGGCCATGGTACGTGTCAGGACGCGTCAGGACGTGGCCATGGTACGTGTCAAGATGCATCAGGACGTGGCCATGGCACGATTCAGGACGTCGCAGGACATGGTAGGATATGATCATGGTACGTGTCATGGCGTGTCAGGCGATGGCCATGGTACGTGTAAGGACGCGCAGGACATGGCAGGGTATGGTCATGGTACGTGTCAGGACGTGTCAGGATTTGGCCATGGTACGTGTCAAGACGTGGCCTTGGCACGACATCGCACTACGTTGCTCCAGACCGCACCACGTCGCACCACGTCTTTTTCTATCCAATGCTTAGAAACATCTCAAGCGCAATGATGTTGGTGGTCGTTGGCGGAGGTGGTGGAAAGTCAGGGTTGTTCGAGCGGTAGCATCGGGCGACGGCCGGTCGACACGTGTCAGGACATGGCCATGGCACGAGTCAGGACGTCGAAGGACGAGTCAGGACATGGCCATGGCACGTGTCAGGACGCGTCACGACATGGCAGTGGCACGTGTCAGGACAAATCATGACATGGCAAGGCATGGCCATGGCATGACTCATGACGTCGCAGGACATGGCAGGGCATGGCCATGGCAAGAGTCAGGACGTCGCAGGACGAGTCAGGACACGGCCATGGCACGTGTCAGGACGCATCAGAACATGCCATGGCACGTGTCAGGACGCGTCTGGACATGGCAGGGCGTGGCCATGGCACGAGTCGGGACGTCGCAGGACATGGCAGGGCGCGGCCAAGGCACGTGTCAGGACGCATTAGGACATGGCCATGGCACGTGTCAGGACATGGCAGAGCGTGGCCATGTCACGAGTCAGGACGTCGCAGGACATGGCAGGGCGTGGCCATGGCACGAGTCGGGACGTCGCAGGATATGGCAGGGCGTGGCCATGGCACGAGTTGGGATGTCGCGGGACGTGTCAGGACATGGCCATGGCACGTGTCAGGACGCGTCAGGACATGGTAGGGCATGGCCATGGCGCGAGTCAGGACGTCGCAGGACATGGCAGGATATGGCCATGGTACGTGTCAGGACGCGTCCGGACATGGCCATGGCACGCGTCAAGACGTGGCAAGGCGTGGCCATGGCACGAGTCAGGACGTCGCAGGACATGGCCATGGCACGCGTCAGGACGTGGCAGGGCGTGGTCATGGCACGAGTCAAGACGTCGCAAGTCATGGCAGGACATGGCCATGGTACGTGTCAGGACGCGTCAGGACGTGGCCATGGTACGTGTCAGGACGTGGCAGGGCGTGGCCATGGCACGAGTCAGGACGTCGCAGGACATGGCCGTGGCGCGCGTCAGGACGTGGGAGGGCGTGGTCATGGCACGAGTCAGGACGTCGCAAGGCATGGCAGGATATGGCCATGGTACGTGTCAGGACGCGTCAGGACGTGGCCATGGTACGTGTCACGACGCGTCAGGACGTGGCCATGGCACGATTCAGGACGTCGCAGGACATGGCAGGATATGATCATGGTACGTGTCATGACGTGTCAGGCCATGGCCATGGTATGTGTAAGGACGTCGCAGGACATGGCAGGATGTGGTCATGGTACGTGTCAGGACGTGTTAGGCCATGGCCATGGTATGTGTAAGGACGCGCAGGACATGACAGGGTATGGTCATGGTACGTGTCAGGACGTGTCTGGACTTGGCCATGGTCCGTGTCAAAACGTGGCCATGGCACGACATCGCACTACGTCGCTCCAAGCCGAACCACGTCGCACCACGTCTATTGCAAACCAATGCTTAGAAACATGTTAAGCGCAATGATGTTGGTGGTCGTTGGCGGCGATGGTGGAAAGTCGGGGTGGTTCGAGCGGTAGCGTCAGGCGACGGCCGGAGGAAAAGTGTCAGGACATGACCATGGAACGAGTCAGGACGTCACAGGACGAGTCAGGACATGGCCATGGCACGTGTCAGGACGCGTCAGGACATGGCAGTTGCACGTGTCAGGACGCGTCAGGACATGGCAGGGCGTGGCCATGGCACGAGTCAGGACATCGCAGGACATGGATGGATATGGCCATGGTACGTGTCAGGACGTGGGCATGGTACGTGTCAGGACGTGGCAGGGCGTGGCCATGGCATGAGTCAGGACGCCGCGGGACATGGCCATGGCACGCGTCAGGACGTGGCAGGGCGTGGCCATGGCATGAGTCAGGACGTCGCGGGACATGGCCATGGCACGCGTCAGGATGTGGCAAGGCGTGGTCATGGCACGAGTTAGGACGTCGCAAGACATGGCAGGTTGTGGCCATGGTACGTGTCAGGACGCGTCAGGACGTGGACATGGTACGTGTCAGGATGCGTCAGGACGTGGCAATGGCACGATTCAGGACGTCGCAGGACATGGCAGGATATGATCATGGTACGTGTCATGACGTGTCAGGCCATGGCCATGGTACGTGTAAGGACGTCACAGGACATGGCAGGATATGGTCATGGTACGTGTCAGGACGTGCCAGGCGATGGCCATGGTACGTGTAAGGACGCGCAGGACATGGCAGGGTATGGTCATGGTACGTGTCAGGACGTGTCAGGATTTGGCCATGGTACGTGTCAAGACGTGGCCTTGGCACGACATCGCACTACGTTGCTCCAGGCCGCACCACGTCGCACCACGTCTTTTTCTATCCAATGCTTAGAAACATCTCAAGCGCAATGATGTTGGTGGTCGTTGGCGGCGGTGGTGGAAAGTCAGGGTGGTTCGAGCGGTAGCATCGGGCGACGGCCGGTCGACACGTGTCAGGACATGGCCATGGCACGAGTCAGGACGTCGCAGGACGAGTCAGGACATGGCCATGGCACGTGTCAGGACGCGTCAGGACATGGCATTGGCACGTATCCGGACACGTCCAGACATGGCAGGGCGTGGCCATGGCAAGAGTCATGACATCGCTGGACGCGTCAGGAAATGGCCATGGCACGTGTCAGGACACATCCGGACATGGCCATGGCATGACTCATGACATCGCTGGACATGGCAGGGCGTGGCCATGGCAAGAGTCAGGACGTGGCCATGGCACGTGTCAGGACGCATCAGGACATGCCATGGCACGTGTCAGGACGCGTCAGGAAATGGCAGGGCGTGGCCATGGCACGAGTCGGGACGTCGCAAGACATGGCAGGGCGTGGCCATGGCACGTGTCATGATTCATTAGGACATAGCCATGGCATGTGTCAGGATGCGTCAGGACATGGCAGGCCGTGGCCATGGCACGAGTCAGGACGTCGCAGGACATAGTAATATATGACCATGGTACGTGTCAGAACGCGTCCGGACATGGCTATGGCGCGTCAATACGTGGCACGGCATGGCCATGGCACGAGTCATGACTTCGCAGGACATTGCCATGGCACGCGTTAGGACGTGGCAGCGCGTGGTCATGGCACGAGTCAGAAAGTCACAAGACATGGCAGGACATGGTCATGGTACTTGTCAGGACGCGTTAGGACGTGGCCATGGCACGATTCAGGACGTCGCAGGACATGGGAGGATATGGTCATGGTACGTGTCATGACATGTTAGACCATGGCCATGGTACGTGTCAGGACGTCGCAAGACATGGCAGGATATGGTCATGGTACGTGTCATGACGTGTCAGGCCATGGCCATGGTACGTGTAAGGACGCGCACGACATGGCAATGTATGGTCATGGTACGTGTCAGGACTTGGCCATGGTACGTGTCAAGACGTGGTCATGGCCTAACACGTCATGTCAAGACGTGGTCATGGCCTAACACGCCATGTTGCAGGACGAGTCAGGACATGGCCATGGCACGTGTCAGGTCGCATAAGGACATGGTAGTGGAACGTGTCAGGACATGTCCGGACATGGCAGGGCGTGGCCATGGCATGACTCATGACGTCGCAGGACATGGCAGGGCGTGGCCATGGCAAGAGTTAGGACGTTGCAGGACGCGTCAGGACATGGCCATGGCACGGGTCAGGACGCATCAGGACATGGCATTGGCACGTGTCAGGACGCGTCAGGACATGGCAGGGCGAGGCCATGGCACGAGTCGGGACGTCGCAGGACATGGCAGGGCGTGGCCAAGGCACGTGTCAGGACGCATTAGGACATGGCCATGGCACGTGTCAGGACATGGCAGGGCGTGGCCATGGCACGAGTCAGGACGTCACAGGACATGGAAGGGCGTGGCCATGGCACGAGTCGGGACGTTGCAGGACATGGCAGGGCGTGGCCATGGCACGAGTTGGGATGTCGCGGGACGTGTCAGGACATGGCCATGGCACGTGTCAGGACGCGTCAGGACATGGTAGGGCATGGCCAAGTCAGGACGTCGCAGGAAATGGCAGGATATGGCCATGGTACGTGTCAGGACGCGTCCGGACATGGCCATGGCACGCGTCAGGACGTGGCAGGGCGTGGCGATGGCACGATTCAGGACGTCGCAGGACATGGCCATGGCACGCGTCAGGACGTGGCAGGGCGTGGTCATGGCACGAGTCAGGACGTCGCAAGACATGGCAGGATATGGCCATGGTACGTGTCAGGACGCGTCAGGACGTGGGCATGGTACGTGTCAGGACGTGGCAGGGCGTGGCCATGGCACGAGTCAGGACGTCGCAAACGATGGCCATGGCACGCGTCAGGGCGTGGGAGGGCGTGGTCATGGCACGAATCAGGACGTCGCAGGACATGGCAGGATATGGCCATGGTAAGTGTCAGAACGCGTCCGGACATGGCCATGGCGCGTCCAAACGTGGCAGGGCGTGGCCATGGCACGAGTCATGACGTCACAGGACATGGCCATGGCACGCGTCAGGACGTGGCAGGGCGTGGTCATGGCACGAGTCAGGACGTCACAGGACATGGCAGGATATGGTCATGGTACTTGTCAGGACGCGTCAGAACGTGGCCATGGCACGATTCAGGACGTCGCAGGACATGGCAGGATATGGTCATGGTACGTGTCATGACGTGTTAGGCCATGGCCATGACGTGTCAGGACGTCGCAAAACATGGCAGGATATGGTCATGGTACGTGTCAGGACGTGTCAGGCCATGGCCATAGTACGTGACAGGACGTTGCAGGACATGGCAGGATATGGTCATTGTACGTGTCAGGACATGGCCATGGTACGTGTCAGGACGTGGCCATGGCACGACATCGCACTACGTCGCTCCAAGCCGATTCACGTCACACCACGTCTAATTCTAACCAATGCTTAGAAACATGTCAAGCACAATGATGTTGGTGGTCGTTGGCGACGGAGGTGGAAAGTCAGGGTAGTTTGAGCGGTAGCGTCGGGCGACATCCGGTCGACGCGTGTCAGGACATAGCCATGGCACGAGTCAGGACGTCGCAGGACGAGTCAGGACATGGCCATGGCACGTGTCAGGACGCTTCAGGACACGGCAGTGGCACGTGTCAGGACACGTTAGGACATGGCAGGGCGTGGCCATGGCAGGACTCATATCGTCGCAGGACATGGCAGGGACATCCATGGCAAGAGTCAGGACGTCGCAGGACGCGTCAGTACATGGCCATGGAACGTGTCAGGACGCATCAGGACATGGCCATGGCATGTGTCAGGACGCATCAGGATATGCCATGGTACGTGTCAGGACGTGTCAGGACATGGCAGGGCGTGGCGATGGCACTAGTCTGGACGTCGCAGGACATGGCAGGGCGTGGCCCTGGCACGTGTCAGGACGCGTCAGGACATGGCAGGGAATGGCCATGGCACGAGTCGGGACGTCCCGGGACATGGCAGGGCGTGGCCGTGGCACGAGTCGGGACGTCGCAGTACGTGTCAGGACATGGCCATGGCACGATTCAAGACGTCGCAGGACATGGCAAGATATGGTCATGGTACGTGTCATGACGTGTCAGCCGTGGCCATGGTACGTGTCATGACATCGCAGGACATGGCAGGATATAGTCATGGTACGTGTCAGGACGTGTCAGGCCATGGCCATGGTACGTGACAGGACGTCGTAGGACATGGCCGGATATGGTCATGGTACGTATCAGGACGTGTCAGGACTTGGCCATGGTACGTGTCAGGACGTGGCCATGGCACGACATCGCACTACGTCGCTCCAAGCCGCACCACGTCGCACCACGTCTAATTCTAACCAATGCTTAGAAACATGTCAAGCGCAATGATGTTAGTGGTCGTTGGCGGCGGTGGTGGAAAGTCAGGGTAGTTTGAGCGATAGCGTCGGGCGATGGCCGGTCGACATGTGTCAGGACATGGCCATGGCACGAGTCAGGACATCGCAGGACGAGTCAGGACATGGCCATGGCACGTGTCAGGACGCGTCAGGACATGGCAGTGCGTGGCCATGGCACGAGTCGGGACATCGCAGGAGATGGCAGGGCGTGGCCATGGCACGTGTCAGGACGCATCAGGACATGGCCATGCCACGTGTCAGGACGCATCAGGACATGGCCGGGCGTGGCCATGGCACGAGTCAGGACGTCGCAATACATGGCAGGATATGGCCATGGTACGCGTCGGGACGCGTCCGGACATGGCCATGGCACGCGTCAGGACATGGCAGGGGGTGGCCATGGCACGAGTCAGGACATTGGAGGACATGGCCATGGCATGCGTCAGGACGTGGCAGGGCGTGGTTACGGCACGAGTCAGGACGTCGCAGAACATGGCAGGATATGGCCATGGTACGTGTCAGGACGCGTCAGGACGTGGCCATGGCACGATTTAGGACGTCGCAGGACGTGGCAGGATATGATCACGGTACGTGTCATGACGTGTCAGGCCATGTCCATGGTACGGGTAAGGACGTCGCAGGACATGGTAGGATATGGTCATGGTACGTGTCAGGACGTGTCAGGCCATGGCCATGGTCGTGTAAGGACGCGCAGGACATGGCATGGTATGGTCATGGTATGTGTCAGGACGTATCAGGACGTGTCAGGACTTGGCCATGGTACGTGTCAAGACGTGGCCATGGCACGACATTGCACTACATCGCTCCAAGCCGCACCACGTCTATTGCTAATCAATGCTTAGAAACATGTCAAGCGCAATGATGTTGGTGGTCGTTGGCGGCGGTGGTGGAAAGCCGGGGTGGTTTGAGCGGTAGCGTCGGGCGACAGCCGGTCGACTCGTGTCAGGACATGGCAATGGCACGTGTCAGGACATGGATTGGAGCCCTAATGTTGGCTAAAGCGAAAAAAATCTCAACTCAGGATTGGAGCCCTAATGTTGGCTAATGAAAAGAAGCTCAACTTAGGGATTTGAGCCGAATGTTGCCTAAGGAAAAAACGCTCCACTTAGAGATTGGAGTCCAAATGCTGGCTAATGGGGAATACGCTCAACACAGAGATCGGAGCCCTAGTGTCAGCTAAGGAAGACGCTCAACTCAGGGATTGGAGCCCTAATGTTGGCTAAGGGAAAACGCTAAACTCAGGGATTGGAGCCCTAATGTTAGCTAAAAAAAGGAAAACGCTCAACTCAGGGATTGGAGCCCTAGTGTTGGCTTAGGAAAAATGCTCAACTTTGGAATCGGAGTCCTAAAGTCGGCTAAGGATAATGCTCAACTCAAGGATTAGAGTCCTAATATTTGGTAAGGGGAAAACACTCAACTCAGGGATTGGATCCCTAATGTTAGCTAAAGAAAAAACACTGAACTAATGGATTGGAGCCCTAATGTCGGCTAATGGGAAAACGCTAATCTCATCGATTGGAGCCTTATTGTTGGCTAATGGGAGAAACGCTCAACCCAGGATAGGAGCCCTAATGTTGGCTAAGGAGAAAAAGCTCAACTCAGGGATTGGAGCACAATTTTTGGCTAAAGACGAATCATGCTCAACACAGGTATTGGAGCCCTAGTGTCGTCTAAGGGAAAACGCTCAACTTTGGGATTGGAATCCTAACGTCGGCTAAGGAAAATGCCTAACTCAAGGATTGGAGCCCTAATAATTGTTAAGGGGAAAACGATAAACTCAGGGATTGGAGCCCTAATGTATGCTAAAGAAAAAACGGTAAACTCGGGGTTTGGAGCCCTAATGTTGGCTAAGGAAAAACGCTCAACTCAAGGATTGGAGCCCTAATGTTGGCTAAGGAAAAATGCTCAACTCAAGGATTGGAGCCCTAATGTTGGATAAACAGAAAAATGCTCAACTCAGGTATTAGAGCCCAAATGTTGGTATGGAAAATGCTCAACTCAGGAATTGGAGCCCTAGGTATTGCTAAAGGAAAAACGCTCAACTTAAGGATTGTAGCCCTAATATTGGCTAAAGGGGAAACACACACTAAACTCACGGATCGGAGCCCTAATGTTGGCTAAAAATAAAGCACTCAGCTCAGGGATTGGAGCCCTAATATCGGCTAAAGGGAAAACGCTCAACTCATGGATTGGAGCCCTAATGTTGGCTAAAGCGAAAAAAATCTCAACTCAGGATTAGAGCCCTAATGTTGGCTATGGAAAAAAAGCTCAATAAGGGATTTGAGCCCAATGTTGGAAAAGGAAAAAACGCTCCACTTAGAGATTGGAGTCCAAATGCTGGCTAAAGGGGAATATGCTCAAAACAGAGATTGGAGCCCTAGTGTCGGCTAAGGTGCTCAACTAAGGGATTTGAGCCCTAATGTTGGCTAAGGGAAAACGCTAAACTCAGGGATTGGAGCCCTAATGTTTGCTAAAAAAGGAAAACGCTCAACTCAGGGATTGGAGCCCTAGTGTTGGCTTAGGAAAAATGCTCATTTTTGGAATCGGAGTCCTAATATCGGCTAAGGATAATGCTCAACTCAAGGATTAGAGCCCTAATATTTGGAAAGGGGAAAACGCTCAACTCAGGGATTGGATCCCTAATGTTAGCTAAAGAAAAAACGCTGAACTCAGGGATTGGAGCCCTAATATCGGCTAATGGGAAAACGCTAATCTCATGGATTGGAGCCTTATTGTTGGCTAAAGGGAGAAGCGCTCAACCCAGGATAGGAGCCCTACTGTTGGCTAAGGAGAAAAAGCTCAACTTAGGGATTGGAGCACAATTTTTGCCTAAAGACGAATCACGCTCAACTCAAGTATTGGAGCCCTAGTGTCGTCTAAGGAATAACGCTCAACTTTGGGATTGGAATCCGAACGTCGGCTAAGGAAAACGCCTAACTCAAGGATTGGAGCCCGAATAATTGTTAAGGGGAAAACGCTCAACTCACGGATTGGAGACCTAATGTAAGCTAAAGAAAAAACGCTAAACTCGGGGTTTGGAGCCCTAATGTTGGCTAAGGAAAAACGCTCAACTCAGGGATTGGAGCCCCAATGTGGCCAAGGAAAAATGCTCAACTCAAGGATTGGAGCCCTAATGTTGGATAAACAGAAAAATGCTCAACTCAGGTATTAGAGCCTAAATGTTGGTATGGAAAATGCTCAACTCATGGATTGGAGCCCAAGGTATTGCTAAAGGAAAAACGCTCAACTTAAGGATTGGAGCCCTAATATTGGCTAAAGGGGAAACACACACACAACTCACGGATCAGAGCCCTAATGTTGGCTAAAAGAAAAACAATCAGCTCAAGGATTGGAGCCCTGATATCGGCTCAAGGGAAAACGCTCAACTCATGGATTGGATCCCTAATGGTGGCTAAAGCGAAAAAAATCTTAACTCAGGATTGGAGCCCTAATGTTGGCTAAGGATAAAAAGCTAAACTTAGGGATTTGAGCCCAATGTTGGCTAAGGAAAAAACGCTCCACTTAGAGATTGGAGTCCAATTGCTGGCTAAAGGGGAATACGCTCAACACAGAGATTGGAGCCCTAGTGTCGGCTAAGGAAAACGCTCAACTTAGGGAGTTGGAGCCCTAATGTTGGCTAAGGGAAAACGCTAAACTCAGGGATTAGAGCCCTAATGTAAGCTAAAAAAAGGAAAACGCTCAACTCAGGGATTGGAGCCCTAGTGTTGGCTTAGGAAAAATGCTCAACTTTGGAATCGGAGTCCTATTGTGGGCTAAGGATAACGCTCAACTCAAGGATTAGAGTCCTAATATTCGGTATGGGGAAAACGCTCAACTCAGGGATTGGATCCCTAATGTTAGCTAAAGAAAAAACGCTGAACTTAGGGATTGGAGCCCTAATATCGGCTAAAGGGAAAACGCTAATCTCATGGATTGGAGCCCTAATGTTGGCAAATGGTAGAAACGCTCAACCCAGGATAGGAGCCCTAATGTTGGCAAAGGAAAAAAAGTTCAACTCACGGATTGGAGCACAATTTTTGGCTAAAGACGAATCACGCTCAACTCAGGTATTGGAGCCCTAGTGTCGTCTAAGGAAAAACACTCAACTTTGGGATTGGAATCCTAACGTCGGCTAAGGAAAACGCCTAACTCAAGGATTGGAGCCCTAATAATTGTTAAGGGGAAAACGCTCAACTCAGGGATTGGAGCCCTAGTGTCGGCTAAGGAAAAACGCTCAACTCAGGGATTAGAGCCCTAGGTTTTGCTAAAGGGAAAAACGCTCATCATAAGGATTGGAGCTCAAATATTGGCTAAAGGGGACACACACGCTCAACTCACGGATCGGAGCCCTAATGTTGGCTAAAAGAAAAATACTCAGCTCAAGGATTGGTGTCGGCTAAAGGGAAAACGCTCAACTCATGGATTTGAGCCCTAATGTTAGCTAAAGGAAAAACACTAATGTCGGGGTTTGGATCCCTAATGTTTGCTAAGGAAAAACGCTCAACTCAGTGATTGGAGCCCCAATGTTAGCTAAGGAAAAATGCTCAACTCAGGGATTGGAGCCATAATATTGGATAAACATAAAAAGGCTCAACTCAGGTATTGGAGCCCAAATGTTGGTATGGAAAATGCTCAACTTAGGGATTGGAGCCCTAGGTTATGCTAAAGGGAAAAACGCTCAACTTAAGGATTGGAGCCCAAATATTGGCTAATGGGGAAACACACGCTGAACTCACGGATCGGAGCCCTAATGTTGGCTAAAAGAAAAACACTTAGCTCAAGGATTGGAGCCCTAATGTCGGCTAAAGGGAAAATGCTCAACTCAGGATTTTGAGTCCTAATGTTACCTAAAGAAAAAACGCTAAAGTCGGGGTTTGGAGCGCTGATGTTGGCTAAGGAAAAACGCTCAACTCAGGGATTGGAGCCCTAATGTTGGCTAAGGAAAAATTCTCAACTCAGGGATTGGAGCCCTAATGTTGGATAAACAGAGAAATGCTCAACTCAGGTATTGGAGTCAAAATGTTGGTATGGAAAATGCTCAACTCAGGGATTGGAGCCCTAGGTTTTGCTAAAGGGAAAAACGCTCAGCATAAGGATTGGAGCCCTAATATTGGCTAATGGGGAAACACATGCTATGCTCACGGATCGGAGCCCTAATGTTGGCTAAAAGAAAACTACTCAGCTCAAGGATTGGAGCCCAAATGTTGGCTAATGTGAAAAAAATCTCAACTCAGGATTGGAGCCCTAATGTTGGCTAAGGAAAAAAAGCTCAACTTAGGGATTTGAGCCCAATGTTGGAACGCTCGACTTAGAGATTGGAGTCCAAATGCAGGCTAAAGGGGATAACGCTCAACACATGGATTGGAGACCTAGTGTCGGCTAAGGAAGATGCTCAACTCAAGGATTGGAGCACTAGTGTCGTCTAAGGAAAAACACTCAACTTTGGGATTGGAATCCTAACGTAGGCTAAGGAAAATGCCTAACTCAAGGATTGGAGCCCTAATAGTTAATATTGGAAAACGCTCAACTCTGGGATTGGAGCCCTAATGTAAGCTAAAGAAAAAACGCTAAACTCGGGGTTTGGAGCCCTAATGTTGGCTAAGGAAAAATGCTCAACTCAAGGATTGGAGCCCTAATGTTGGATAAACAGAAAAATGCTCAACTCAGGTATATGAGCCCAAATGTTGGTATTGAAAATGCTCAACTCAGGGTTGGAGCCATAGGTATTGCAAAAGGAAAAACGCTCAACTTAAGGATTGGAGCCCTAATATTGGCTAAAGGGGAAACACACACTCAACTCACGGATCGGAGCCCAAATGTTGGCTAAAAGAAAAACACTCAGCTCAAGGATTGGAGCCCTAAGAAAAACATCTCAACTCAGGATTGGAGCCCTAATGTTGGCTAAGGAAAAAAAGCTCAACTTAATGGATTTGAGACCAATGTTGGCTAAGGAAAAAACTCTCCACTTAGAGTTTGGAGTCCAAATGCTGGCTAAAGGGGAAGACGCTCAACAGAGAGATTGGAGCCCTAGTGTCGCCTAAGCAAGACGCTCAACTCAGGGATTGGAACCCTAATGTTGGCTAAGGGAAAACGCTAAACTCAGGGATTGGAGCCCTAATGTTAGCTAAAAAAAGTAAAACGCTCACTCAGGGATTGGTGCCCTAGTGTTGGCTTAGGAAAAATGCTCAACTTTGGAATCAGAGTCCTAATGTCGGCTAAGGATAATGCTCAACTCAAGGATTAGAGTCCTAATATTTGGTAAAGGGGAAAACACTCAACTCAGGGATTGGATCCCTAATGTTAGTTAAAGAAAAAACACTGAACTAATGGATTGGAGCCCTAATGTCGGCTAATGGGAAAACGCTAATCTCATCGATTGGAGCCTTATTGTTGGCTAATGGGAGAAACGCTCAACCCAGGATAGGAGCCCTAATGTTGGCTAAGGAGAAAAAGCTCAACTCAGGGATTGGAGCACAATTTTTGGCTAAAGACGAATCATGCTCAACACAGGTATTGGAGCCCTAGTGTTGTCGTCTAAGGGAAAACGCTCAACTTTGGGATTGGAATCCTAACGTCGGCTAAGGAAAATGCCTAACTCAAGGATTGGAGCCCTAATAATTGTTAAGGGGAAAACGATAAACTCAGGGATTGGAGCCCTAATGTATGCTAAAGAAAAAACGGTAAACTCGGGGTTTGGAGCCCTAATGTTGGCTAAGGAAAAACGCTCAACTCAAGGATTGGAGCCCTAATGTTGGCTAAGGAAAAATGCTCAACTCAAGGATTGGAGCCCTAATGTTGGATAAACAGAAAAATGCTCAACTCAGGTATTAGAGCCCAAATGTTGGTATGGAAAATGCTCAACTCAGGAATTGGAGCCCTAGGTATTGCTAAAGGAAAAACGCTCAACTTAAGGATTGTAGCCCTAATATTGGCTAAAGGGGAAACACACACTAAACTCACGGATCGGAGCCCTAATGTTGGCTAAAAATAAAGCACTCAGCTCAGGGATTGGAGCCCTAATATCGGCTAAAGGGAAAACGCTCAACTCATGGATTGGAGCCCTAATGTTGGCTAAAGCGAAAAAAATCTCAACTCAGGATTAGAGCCCTAATGTTGGCTACGGAAAAAAAGCTCAATAAGGGATTTGAGCCCAATGTTGGAAAAGGAAAAAACGCTCCACTTAGAGATTGGAGTCCAAATGCTGGCTAAAGGGGAATATGCTCAAAACAGAGATTGGAGCCCTAGTGTCGGCTAAGGTGCTCAACTCAGGGATTGGAGCCCTAATGTTGGCTAAGGGAAAACGCTAAACTCAGGGATTGGAGCCCTAATGTTTGCTAAAAAAGGAAAACGCTCAACTCAGGGATTGGAGCCCTAGTGTTGGCTTAGGAAAAATGCTCATTTTTGGAATCGGAGTCCTAATATCGGCTAAGGATAATGCTCAACTCAAGGATTAGAGCCCTAATATTTGGAAAGGGGAAAACGCTCAACTCAGGGATTGGATCCCTAATGTTAGCTAAAGAAAAAACGCTGAACTCAGGGATTGGAGCCCTAATATCGGCTAATGGGAAAACGCTAATCTCATGGATTGGAGCCTTATTGTTGGCTAAAGGGAGAAGCGCTCAACCCAGGATAGGAGCCCTACTGTTGGCTAAGGAGAAAAAGCTCAACTTAGGGATTGGAGCACAATTTTTGCCTAAAGACGAATCACGCTCAACTCAAGTATTGGAGCCCTAGTGTCGTCTAAGGAATAACGCTCAACTTTGGGATTGGAATCCGAACGTCGGCTAAGGAAAACGCCTAACTCAAGGATTGGAGCCCGAATAATTGTTAAGGGGAAAACGCTCAACTCACGGATTGGAGACCTGATGTAAGCAAAAGAAAAAACGCTAAACTCGGGGTTTGGAGCCCTAATGTTGGCTAAGGAAAAACGCTCAACTCAGGGATTGGAGCCCCAATGTGGCCAAGGAAAAATGCTCAACTCAAGGATTGGAGCCCTAATGTTGGATAAACAGAAAAATGCTCAACTCAGGTATTAGAGCCCAAATGTTGGTATGGAAAATGCTCAACTCATGGATTGGAGCCCAAGGTATTGCTAAAGGAAAAACGCTCAACTTAAGGATTGGAGCCCTAATATTGGCTAAAGGGGAAACACACACACAACTCACGGATCAGAGCCCTAATGTTGGCTAAAAGAAAAACAATCAGCTCAAGGATTGGAGCCCTAATATCGGCTCAAGGGAAAACGCTCAACCTCATGGATTGGATCCCTAATGGTGGCTAAAGCGAAAAAAATCTTAACTCAGGATTGGAGCCCTAATGTTGGCTAAGGATAAAAAGCTAAACTTAGGGATTTGAGCCCAATGTTGGCTAAGGAAAAAACGCTCCACTTAGAGATTGGAGTCCAATTGCTGGCTAAAGGGGAATACGCTCAACACAGAGATTGGAGCCCTAGTGTCGGCTAAGGAAAACGCTCAACTTAGGGAGTTGGAGCCCTAATGTTGGCTAAGGGAAAACGCTAAACTCAGGGATTGGAGCCCTAATATCGGCTAAAGGGAAAACGCTCAACTCATGGATTGGAGCCCTAATGTTGGCTAAAGCGAAAAAAATCTCAACTCAGGATTAGAGCCCTAATGTTGGCTATGGAAAAAAAGCTCAATAAGGGATTTGAGCCCAATGTTGGAAAAGGAAAAAACGCTCCACTTAGAGATTGGAGTCCAAATGCTGGCTAAAGGGGAATATGCTCAAAACAGAGATTGGAGCCCTAGTGTCGGCTAAGGTGCTCAACTAAGGGATTGGAGCCCTAATGTTGGCTAAGGGAAAACGCTAAACTCAGGGATTGGAGCCCTAATGTTTGCTAAAAAAGGAAAACGCTCAACTCAGGGATTGGAGCCCTAGTGTTGGCTTAGGAAAAATGCTCATTTTTGGAATCGGAGTCCTAATATCGGCTAAGGATAATGCTCAACTCAAGGATTAGAGCCCTAATATTTGGAAAGGGGAAAACGCTCAACTCAGGGATTGGATCCCTAATGTTAGCTAAAGAAAAAACGCTGAACTCAGGGATTGGAGCCCTAATATCGGCTAATGGGAAAACGCTAATCTCATGGATTGGAGCCTTATTGTTGGCTAAAGGGAGAAGCGCTCAACCCAGGATAGGAGCCCTACTGTTGGCTAAGGAGAAAAAGCTCAACTTAGGGATTGGAGCACAATTTTTGCCTAAAGACGAATCACGCTCAACTCAAGTATTGGAGCCCTAGTGTCGTCTAAGGAATAACGCTCAACTTTGGGATTGGAATCCGAACGTCGGCTAAGGAAAACGCCTAACTCAAGGATTGGAGCCCGAATAATTGTTAAGGGGAAAACGCTCAACTCACGGATTGGAGACCTAATGTAAGCTAAAGAAAAAACGCTAAACTCGGGGTTTGGAGCCCTAATGTTGGCTAAGGAAAAACGCTCAACTCAGGGATTGGAGCCCCAATGTGGCCAAGGAAAAATGCTCAACTCAAGGATTGGAGCCCTAATGTTGGATAAACAGAAAAATGCTCAACTCAGGTATTAGAGCCTAAATGTTGGTATGGAAAATGCTCAACTCATGGATTGGAGCCCAAGGTATTGCTAAAGGAAAAACGCTCAACTTAAGGATTGGAGCCCTAATATTGGCTAAAGGGGAAACACACACACAACTCACGGATCAGAGCCCTAATGTTGGCTAAAAGAAAAACAATCAGCTCAAGGATTGGAGCCCTGATATCGGCTCAAGGGAAAACGCTCAACTCATGGATTGGATCCCTAATGGTGGCTAAAGCGAAAAAAATCTTAACTCAGGATTGGAGCCCTAATGTTGGCTAAGGATAAAAAGCTAAACTTAGGGATTTGAGCCCAATGTTGGCTAAGGAAAAAACGCTCCACTTAGAGATTGGAGTCCAATTGCTGGCTAAAGGGGAATACGCTCAACACAGAGATTGGAGCCCTAGTGTCGGCTAAGGAAAACGCTCAACTTAGGGAGTTGGAGCCCTAATGTTGGCTAAGGGAAAACGCTAAACTCAGGGATTAGAGCCCTAATGTAAGCTAAAAAAAGGAAAACGCTCAACTCAGGGATTGGAGCCCTAGTGTTGGCTTAGGAAAAATGCTCAACTTTGGAATCGGAGTCCTATTGTGGGCTAAGGATAACGCTCAACTCAAGGATTAGAGTCCTAATATTCGGTATGGGGAAAACGCTCAACTCAGGGATTGGATCCCTAATGTTAGCTAAAGAAAAAACGCTGAACTTAGGGATTGGAGCCCTAATATCGGCTAAAGGGAAAACGCTAATCTCATGGATTGGAGCCCTAATGTTGGCAAATGGTAGAAACGCTCAACCCAGGATAGGAGCCCTAATGTTGGCAAAGGAAAAAAAGTTCAACTCACGGATTGGAGCACAATTTTTGGCTAAAGACGAATCACGCTCAACTCAGGTATTGGAGCCCTAGTGTCGTCTAAGGAAAAACACTCAACTTTGGGATTGGAATCCTAACGTCGGCTAAGGAAAACGCCTAACTCAAGGATTGGAGCCCTAATAATTGTTAAGGGGAAAACGCTCAACTCAGGGATTGGAGCCCTAGTGTCGGCTAAGGAAAAACGCTCAACTCAGGGATTAGAGCCCTAGGTTTTGCTAAAGGGAAAAACGCTCATCATAAGGATTGGAGCTCAAATATTGGCTAAAGGGGACACACACGCTCAACTCACGGATCGGAGCCCTAATGTTGGCTAAAAGAAAAATACTCAGCTCAAGGATTGGTGTCGGCTAAAGGGAAAACGCTCAACTCATGGATTTGAGCCCTAATGTTAGCTAAAGGAAAAACACTAATGTCGGGGTTTGGATCCCTAATGTTTGCTAAGGAAAAACGCTCAACTCAGTGATTGGAGCCCCAATGTTAGCTAAGGAAAAATGCTCAACTCAGGGATTGGAGCCATAATATTGGATAAACATAAAAAGGCTCAACTCAGGTATTGGAGCCCAAATGTTGGTATGGAAAATGCTCAACTTAGGGATTGGAGCCCTAGGTTATGCTAAAGGGAAAAACGCTCAACTTAAGGATTGGAGCCCAAATATTGGCTAATGGGGAAACACACGCTGAACTCACGGATCGGAGCCCTAATGTTGGCTAAAAGAAAAACACTTAGCTCAAGGATTGGAGCCCTAATGTCGGCTAAAGGGAAAATGCTCAACTCAGGATTTTGAGTCCTAATGTTACCTAAAGAAAAAACGCTAAAGTCGGGGTTTGGAGCGCTGATGTTGGCTAAGGAAAAACGCTCAACTCAGGGATTGGAGCCCTAATGTTGGCTAAGGAAAAATTCTCAACTCAGGGATTGGAGCCCTAATGTTGGATAAACAGAGAAATGCTCAACTCAGGTATTGGAGTCAAAATGTTGGTATGGAAAATGCTCAACTCAGGGATTGGAGCCCTAGGTTTTGCTAAAGGGAAAAACGCTCAGCATAAGGATTGGAGCCCTAATATTGGCTAATGGGGAAACACATGCTATGCTCACGGATCGGAGCCCTAATGTTGGCTAAAAGAAAACTACTCAGCTCAAGGATTGGAGCCCAAATGTTGGCTAATGTGAAAAAAATCTCAACTCAGGATTGGAGCCCTAATGTTGGCTAAGGAAAAAAAGCTCAACTTAGGGATTTGAGCCCAATGTTGGAACGCTCGACTTAGAGATTGGAGTCCAAATGCAGGCTAAAGGGGATAACGCTCAACACATGGATTGGAGACCTAGTGTCGGCTAAGGAAGATGCTCAACTCAAGGATTGGAGCACTAGTGTCGTCTAAGGAAAAACACTCAACTTTGGGATTGGAATCCTAACGTAGGCTAAGGAAAATGCCTAACTCAAGGATTGGAGCCCTAATAGTTAATATTGGAAAACGCTCAACTCTGGGATTGGAGCCCTAATGTAAGCTAAAGAAAAAACGCTAAACTCGGGGTTTGGAGCCCTAATGTTGGCTAAGGAAAAATGCTCAACTCAAGGATTGGAGCCCTAATGTTGGATAAACAGAAAAATGCTCAACTCAGGTATATGAGCCCAAATGTTGGTATTGAAAATGCTCAACTCAGGGTTGGAGCCATAGGTATTGCAAAAGGAAAAACGCTCAACTTAAGGATTGGAGCCCTAATATTGGCTAAAGGGGAAACACACACTCAACTCACGGATCGGAGCCCAAATGTTGGCTAAAAGAAAAACACTCAGCTCAAGGATTGGAGCCCTAAGAAAAACATCTCAACTCAGGATTGGAGCCCTAATGTTGGCTAAGGAAAAAAAGCTCAACTTAATGGATTTGAGACCAATGTTGGCTAAGGAAAAAACTCTCCACTTAGAGTTTGGAGTCCAAATGCTGGCTAAAGGGGAAGACGCTCAACAGAGAGATTGGAGCCCTAGTGTCGCCTAAGCAAGACGCTCAACTCAGGGATTGGAACCCTAATGTTGGCTAAGGGAAAACGCTAAACTCAGGGATTGGAGCCCTAATGTTAGCTAAAAAAAGTAAAACGCTCACTCAGGGATTGGTGCCCTAGTGTTGGCTTAGGAAAAATGCTCAACTTTGGAATCAGAGTCCTAATGTCGGCTAAGGATAATGCTCAACTCAAGGATTAGAGTCCTAATATTTGGTAAGGGGAAAACACTCAACTCAGGGATTGGATCCCTAATGTTAGTTAAAGAAAAAACACTGAACTAATGGATTGGAGCCCTAATGTCGGCTAATGGGAAAACGCTAATCTCATCGATTGGAGCCTTATTGTTGGCTAATGGGAGAAACGCTCAACCCAGGATAGGAGCCCTAATGTTGGCTAAGGAGAAAAAGCTCAACTCAGGGATTGGAGCACAATTTTTGGCTAAAGACGAAACATGCTCAACACAGGTATTGGAGCCCTAGTGTTGTCGTCTAAGGGAAAACGCTCAACTTTGGGATTGGAATCCTAACGTCGGCTAAGGAAAATGCCTAACTCAAGGATTGGAGCCCTAATAATTGTTAAGGGGAAAACGATAAACTCAGGGATTGGAGCCCTAATGTATGCTAAAGAAAAAACGGTAAACTCGGGGTTTGGAGCCCTAATGTTGGCTAAGGAAAAACGCTCAACTCAAGGATTGGAGCCCTAATGTTGGCTAAGGAAAAATGCTCAACTCAAGGATTGGAGCCCTAATGTTGGATAAACAGAAAAATGCTCAACTCAGGTATTAGAGCCCAAATGTTGGTATGGAAAATGCTCAACTCAGGAATTGGAGCCCTAGGTATTGCTAAAGGAAAAACGCTCAACTTAAGGATTGTAGCCCTAATATTGGCTAAAGGGGAAACACACACTAAACTCACGGATCGGAGCCCTAATGTTGGCTAAAAATAAAGCACTCAGCTCAGGGATTGGAGCCCTAATATCGGCTAAAGGGAAAACGCTCAACTCATGGATTGGAGCCCTAATGTTGGCTAAAGCGAAAAAAATCTCAACTCAGGATTAGAGCCCTAATGTTGGCTACGGAAAAAAAGCTCAATAAGGGATTTGAGCCCAATGTTGGAAAAGGAAAAAACGCTCCACTTAGAGATTGGAGTCCAAATGCTGGCTAAAGGGGAATATGCTCAAAACAGAGATTGGAGCCCTAGTGTCGGCTAAGGTGCTCAACTCAGGGATTGGAGCCCTAATGTTGGCTAAGGGAAAACGCTAAACTCAGGGATTGGAGCCCTAATGTTTGCTAAAAAAGGAAAACGCTCAACTCAGGGATTGGAGCCCTAGTGTTGGCTTAGGAAAAATGCTCATTTTTGGAATCGGAGTCCTAATATCGGCTAAGGATAATGCTCAACTCAAGGATTAGAGCCCTAATATTTGGAAAGGGGAAAACGCTCAACTCAGGGATTGGATCCCTAATGTTAGCTAAAGAAAAAACGCTGAACTCAGGGATTGGAGCCCTAATATCGGCTAATGGGAAAACGCTAATCTCATGGATTGGAGCCTTATTGTTGGCTAAAGGGAGAAGCGCTCAACCCAGGATAGGAGCCCTACTGTTGGCTAAGGAGAAAAAGCTCAACTTAGGGATTGGAGCACAATTTTTGCCTAAAGACGAATCACGCTCAACTCAAGTATTGGAGCCCTAGTGTCGTCTAAGGAATAACGCTCAACTTTGGGATTGGAATCCGAACGTCGGCTAAGGAAAACGCCTAACTCAAGGATTGGAGCCCGAATAATTGTTAAGGGGAAAACGCTCAACTCACGGATTGGAGACCTGATGTAAGCAAAAGAAAAAACGCTAAACTCGGGGTTTGGAGCCCTAATGTTGGCTAAGGAAAAACGCTCAACTCAGGGATTGGAGCCCCAATGTGGCCAAGGAAAAATGCTCAACTCAAGGATTGGAGCCCTAATGTTGGATAAACAGAAAAATGCTCAACTCAGGTATTAGAGCCCAAATGTTGGTATGGAAAATGCTCAACTCATGGATTGGAGCCCAAGGTATTGCTAAAGGAAAAACGCTCAACTTAAGGATTGGAGCCCTAATATTGGCTAAAGGGGAAACACACACACAACTCACGGATCAGAGCCCTAATGTTGGCTAAAAGAAAAACAATCAGCTCAAGGATTGGAGCCCTAATATCGGCTCAAGGGAAAACGCTCAACCTCATGGATTGGATCCCTAATGGTGGCTAAAGCGAAAAAAATCTTAACTCAGGATTGGAGCCCTAATGTTGGCTAAGGATAAAAAGCTAAACTTAGGGATTTGAGCCCAATGTTGGCTAAGGAAAAAACGCTCCACTTAGAGATTGGAGTCCAATTGCTGGCTAAAGGGGAATACGCTCAACACAGAGATTGGAGCCCTAGTGTCGGCTAAGGAAAACGCTCAACTTAGGGAGTTGGAGCCCTAATGTTGGCTAAGGGAAAACGCTAAACTCAGGGATTAGAGCCCTAATGTAAGCGAAAAAAAGGAAAACGCTCAACTCAGGGATTGGAGCCCTAGTGTTGGCTTAGGAAAAATGCTCAACTTTGGAATCGGAGTCCTATTGTGGGCTAAGGATAACGCTCAACTCAAGGATTAGAGTCCTAATATTCGGTATGGGGAAAACGCTCAACTCAGGGATTGGATCCCTAATGTTAGCTAAAGAAAAAACGCTGAACTTAGGGATTGGAGCCCTAATATCGGCTAAAGGGAAAACGCTAATCTCATGGATTGGAGCCCTAATGTTGGCAAATGGTAGAAACGCTCAACCCAGGATAGGAGCCCTAATGTTGGCAAAGGAAAAAAAGTTCAACTCACGGATTGGAGCACAATTTTTGGCTAAAGACGAATCACGCTCAACTCAGGTATTGGAGCCCTAGTGTCGTCTAAGGAAAAACACTCAACTTTGGGATTGGAATCCTAACGTCGGCTAAGGAAAACGCCTAACTCAAGGATTGGAGCCCTAATAATTGTTAAGGGGAAAACGCTCAACTCAGGGATTGGAGCCCTAGTGTCGGCTAAGGAAAAACGCTCAACTCAGGGATTAGAGCCCTAGGTTTTGCTAAAGGGAAAAACGCTCATCATAAGGATTGGAGCTCAAATATTGGCTAAAGGGGACACACACGCTCAACTCACGGATCGGAGCCCTAATGTTGGCTAAAAGAAAAATACTCAGCTCAAGGATTGGTGTCGGCTAAAGGGAAAACGCTCAACTCATGGATTTGAGCCCTAATGTTAGCTAAAGGAAAAACGCTAATGTCGGGGTTTGGATCCCTAATGTTTGCTAAGGAAAAACGCTCAACTCAGTGATTGGAGCCCCAATGTTAGCTAAGGAAAAATGCTCAACTCAGGGATTGGAGCCATAATGTTGGATAAACATAAAAAGGCTCAACTCAGGTATTGGAGCCCAAATGTTGGTATGGAAAATGCTCAACTTAGGGATTGGAGCCCTAGGTTATGCTAAAGGGAAAAACGCTCAACTTAAGGATTGGAGCCCAAATATTGGCTAATGGGGAAACACACGCTGAACTCACGGATCGGAGCCCTAATGTTGGCTAAAAGAAAAACACTTAGCTCAAGGATTGGAGCCCTAATGTCGGCTAAAGGGAAAATGCTCAACTCAGGATTTTGAGTCCTAATGTTACCTAAAGAAAAAACGCTAAAGTCGGGGTTTGGAGCGCTGATGTTGGCTAAGGAAAAACGCTCAACTCAGGGATTGGAGCCCTAATGTTGGCTAAGGAAAAATGTTCAACTCAGGGATTGGAGCCCTAATGTTGGATAAACAGAGAAATGCTCAACTCAGGTATTGGAGTCCAAATGTTGGTATGGAAAATGCTCAACTCAGGGATTGGAGCCTTAGGTTTTGCTAAAGGGAAAAACGCTCAGCATAAGGATTGGAGCCCTAATATTGGCTAATGGGGAAACACATGCTATGCTCACGGATCGGAGCCCTAATGTTGGCTAAAAGAAAACTACTCAACTCAAGGATTGGAGCCCAAATGTTGGCTAATGTGAAAAAAATCTCAACTCAGGATTGGAGCCCTAATGTTGGCTAAGGAAAAAAAGCTCAACTTAGGGATTTGAGCCCAATGTTGGAACGCTCGACTTAGAGATTGGAGTCCAAATGCAGGCTAAAGGGGATAACGCTCAACACATGGATTGGAGACCTAGTGTCGGCTAAGGAAGATGCTCAACTCAAGGATTGGAGCACTAGTGTCGTCTAAGGAAAAACACTCAACTTTGGGATTGGAATCCTAACGTAGGCTAAGGAAAATGCCTAACTCAAGGATTGGAGCCCTAATAGTTAATATTGGAAAACGCTCAACTCTGGGATTGGAGCCCTAATGTAAGCTAAAGAAAAAACGCTAAACTCGGGGTTTGGAGCCCTAATGTTGGCTAAGGAAAAATGCTGAACTCAAGGATTGGAGCCCTAATGTTGGATAAACAGAAAAATGCTCAACTCAGGTATATGAGCCCAAATGTTGGTATTGAAAATGCTCAACTCAGGGTTGGAGCCATAGGTATTGCAAAAGGAAAAACGCTCAACTTAAGGATTGGAGCCCTAATATTGGCTAAAGGGGAAACACACACTCAACTCACGGATCGGAGCCCAAATGTTGGCTAAAAGAAAAACACTCAGCTCAAGGATTGGAGCCCTAAGAAAAACATCTCAACTCAGGATTGGAGCCCTAATGTTGGCTAAGGAAAAAAAGCTCAACTTAATGGATTTGAGACCAATGTTGGCTAAGGAAAAAACTCTCCACTTAGAGTTTGGAGTCCAAATGCTGGCTAAAGGGGAAGACGCTCAACAGAGAGATTGGAGCCCTAGTGTCGCCTAAGCAAGACGCTCAACTCAGGGATTGGAGCCCTAATGTTGGCTAAGGGAAAACGCTAAACTCAGGGATTGGAGCCCTAATGTTAGCTAAAAAAAGTAAAACGCTCACTCAGGGATTGGTGCCCTAGTGTTGGCTTAGGAAAAATGCTCAACTTTGGAATCAGAGTCTTAATGTCGGCTAAGGATAATGCTCAACTCAAGGATTAGAGCCCTAATATTTGGTAAGGGGAAAACGCTCAACTCAGGGATTGGACCCCTAATGTTAGCTAAAGAAAAAACGCTGAACTCAGGGATTGGAGCCCTAATGTCGGCAAAAGGGAAAACGTTAATCTCATGGATTGGAGCCCTAATGTTGGCTAATGGGAGAAACGCTCAACCCAGGATAGGAGCTTTATTGGTTGCTAAGGAAAAAAAGTTCAACTCACGGATTGGAGAACAATTTTTGGCTAAAGACGAATCACGCTCAACTCAGGAATTGGAGCCCCAGTGTCGTTTAAGGAAAAACGCTCAACTTTGTGATTGGAATACAAACGTCGGCAAAGGAAAACGCTCAAGAATTGGAGCCCTAATAATTGTTAAGGAGAAATGCTCAACTCAGAGATTGGAGCCCTAGTGTCGGCTAAGGAAAAACGCTCAACTCAGGGATTAGAGCCCTAGGTTTTGCTAATGGGAAAAACGCTCAACTTTAGGATTGGAGCCCAAATATTGGCTTAAGGGGAAACACACGCTCAACTCACGGATCGGAGCCCTAATGTTGGCTAAAAGAAAAACACTCAGCTCAAGGATTGGAGCCCTAATGTTGCCTAAAGGGAAAACGCTCAACTCAGGGATTTGAGCCCTAATGTTAGCTAATGGAAAAACGCTAAAGTCGGGGTTTGGAGCCCTAATGTTTGCTGAGGAAAAATGCTCAACTCAGTGATTGGAGCCCTAATGTTGGCTAAGGAGAAATGCTCAACTCAGAGATTGGAGCCATAATGTTGGATAAACAGAAAAATGCTCAACTCAGGTATTGGAGCCCAAATGTTGGTCTGGAAAATGCTCAACTCAGGGATTGGAGCCATAGGTTTTGCTAATGGGAAAAACGCTCAACTTAAGGATTGGAGCCCTAATATTGGCTAATGGAGAAACACACGCTCAACTCACGGATCGGAGCCCTAATGTTGGCTAGAAGAAAAACACTCAGCTCAAGGATTGGAGCCCTAATATCGGCTAAAGGGAAAACGCTCAAGTCATGGATTGGAGCCCTAATGTTGGCTAAGGAAAAATGTTCAACTCAGGGATTGGAGCCCTAATGTTGGATAAACAGAGAAATGCTCAACTCAGGTATTGGAGCCCAAATGATGGCTAAAGGGGAATACGCTCAACACAGAGATTGGAGCCCTAGTGTCGGCTAAGGAAGACGGTCAACTCAGGGATTGGAGCCCTAATGTTGGCTAAGGGAAAACGCTAAACTCAGGGATTGGAGCCCTAATGTTAGCTAAAAAAAGGAAAACGCTCAACTCAGGGATTGGAGCCTAGTCGGGACGTCGCAGGACATGGCAGGGCGTGGCCAAGGCACGTGTCAGGACGCATTAGGACATGGCCATGGCACGTGTCAGGACGTGTTAGGACATGGCAGAGCGTGGCCATGGAACGAGTCAGGACGTCGCAGAAAATTGCAGCCACGAGTCGGGACGTCGCAGGACATGGCAGGGCGTGGCCATGGCACGAGTTGGGATGTCGCGGGACGTGTCAGGACATGGCCATGGCACGTGTCAGGACGAGTCAGGACATGGCAGTGACACGTGTCAGGACAAATCATGACATGGCCATGGCATGACTCATGACGTCGCAGCACATGGCAGGGCGTGGCCATGGCAAGAGTCAGGACGTCGCAGTACAAGTCAGGACACGGCCATGGCACGTGTCAAGACGCATCAGGACATGCCATGGCACGTGTCAGGACGCGTCAGGACATTGCAGGGCATGGCCATGGCACGAGTCGGGACGTCGCAGGACATGGCAGGGCGTGGCCAAGGCACGTGTCAGGACGCATTAGGACATGGCCATGGCACGTGTCAGGACGTGTTAGGACATGGCAGAGCGTGGCCATGGAACGAGTCAGGACGTCGCAGAAAATGGCAGCCACGAGTCGGGACGTCGTAGGACATGGCAGGGCGTGGCCATGGCACGAGTTGGGATGTCGTGGGACGTGTCAGGACATGGCCATGGCACGTGTCAGGACGCGTCAGGACATGGTAGGGCATGGCCATGGCACGAGTCAGGACGTCGCAGGACATGGCAGGATATGGCCATGGTACGTGTCAGGACGCGTCCGAACATGGCCATGGCACGCGTATGGACGTGGAAGGGCGTGGCCATAGAACGAGTCAGGACGTCGCAGGACATGGCCATGGCACGCGTCAGGACGTGGCAGGGCGTGGTCATGGCACGAGTCAGGACGTCGCAAGTCATGGCAGGACATGGCCATGGTACGTGTCAGGACGGGTCAGGACGTGGCCATGGTACGTGTCAGGACGTGGCAGGGCGTGGCCATGGCACGAGTCAGGACGTCGCAAGACATGGCCATGGCGTATGTCAGGACGTGGGAGGGCGTGGTCATGGCACGATTCAGGACGTCGCAAGGCATGGCAGGATATGGCCATGGTACGTGTTAGAACGCGTCAGGACGTGACCATGGTACGTGTCAAGACGCGTCAGGACGTGGCCATGGCACGATTCAGGACGTCGCAGGACATGGCAGGATATGATCATGGTATGTGTCATGACGTGTCATGCCACGGCCATGGTATGTGTAAGGACGTCGCAGGACATGGCAGGATATGGTCATGGTACAATTCAGGACGTGTTAGGCCTTGGCCATGGTATGTGTAAGGACGCGCAGGACATGACAGGGTATGGTCATGGTACGTGTCAGGACGTGTCTGGACTTGGCCATGGTCCGTGTCAAGACGTGGCCTTGGCACGTGTCAGGACGTGTCAGGACATGGCCATGGCACGTGTCAGGACGTGTCAGGACAGGGCCAAGGCACGAGTCAGGATGTCACAGGACGTGGCCATGGCACGAGTTAGGACGTGGCAGGGCGTGGTCATGGGATGAGTCAGGACGTCGCAAGACATGGCAGGATATGGCCATGGTACGTGTCAGGACGCGTCATGGCGTGGCCATGGTACGTGTCAGGACGTGGCAGGGCGTGGCCATGGCACGAGTCAGGACGTCGCAGGACATGGCCATGGCACGCTTCAGGACGTGGGAGGGCGTGGTCATGGCACGAATCAGGACGTCGCAGGACATGGCAGGATATGGCCATGGTACGTGTCAGAACGCGTCCGTACATGGCCATGGCGCGTCAAAACGTGGCAGGGCTTGGCCATGGCACTAGTCATGACGTCGTAGGACATGGCCATGGCACGCGTCAGGACGTGGCAGGGCGTGGTCATGGCACGAGTCAGGACGTCACAGGACATGGCAGGATATGGTCATGGTACGTGTCATGTCGTGTTCGGCAGGACATGGCAGGATATGGTCATGGTACGTGTCAGGACATGTCAGGCCATGGCCATGGTACGTGACAGGACGTTGCAGGACATGGCAGGATATGGTCATGGTACGTGTCAGGACATGGCCATGGTACGTGTCAGGACGTGGCCATTGCACGACATCGCACTACGTCACTCCAAGCCTATTCACGTCGCACCACATCTAATACTAACCAATGCTTAGAAACATGTCAAGCACAATGATGTTGGTGGTCGTTGGCGGCGGTGGTGGAAAGTTAGGGTGGTTTGAGCGGTAGCGTCGGGCGACATCCGTTCGACGCGTGTCAGGACATGGCCATGGCACGTGTCAGTACGCGTCAGGACATGGAGTAGCACGTGTCAGGACACGTCAGGACATGGCAGGGCATGGCCATGGCAGGACTCATGACGTCGCAGGACATGGCAGGGACATCCATGGCAAGAGTCAGCACGTCGCAGGACGCGTCAGTACATGGCCATGGCACGTGTCAGGACGCATCAGGACATGGCCATGGCATGTGTCAGGACGCATCATGACATGCCATGGTACGTGTCAGGACGTGTCCGGACATGGCAGGGCATGGCGATGGCACTAGTCGGGACGTCGCAGGACATGGCAGGTCGTGGCCATGGCACGTGTCAGGACGCATCAGCACATGCCCATGGCACGTGTCAGCACGCGTCAGGACATGGTAGGGAATGGCCATGCCACGAGTCGGGACGTCGCGGGACATGGCAGGGCGTGGCCATGGCACGAGTCGGGACGTCGGAGGACGTGTCAGGACATGGCCATGGCACGATTCAAGACGTCACAGGACATGCCCAAGATATTGTCATGGTACGTGTCATGACGTGTCAGGCCATGGCCATGGTACGTGTCATGACGTCGCAGGACATAGAAGGATATGGTCATGGTACGTGTCAGGACGTGTCAGGACGTGTCAGGACATGGCAGGATATGGCCATGGTACGTGTCAGGACGCGTCAGGACGTGGCCATGGCACGAGTCAGGACGTCACAGGACATGGCAGGATATGATCATGGTACGTGTCATGACGTGTCAGGCCATGGCCATTGTACGTGTAAGGACGTCGCAGGACATGGTAGGATATGGTCAAGTTATGTGTCAGGACGTGTCAGGTCATGGCCATGGTACGTGTAAGGACGCGTAGGACATGGCATGGTATGGTCAATGTACGTGTTAGGACGTGTCAGGACTTGGCCATGCTACGTGTCAAGACGTGGCCATGGCACGACATCGCACTACATCGCTCCAAGTCGCACCACGTCGCACCACGTCTATTGCTAACCAATGCTTAGAAACATGTCAAGCGAAATGATGTTGGTGGTCGTTGGCGGCGGTGGTGGAAAGTCAGCGTGGTTCGAACGGTAGCATTGGGCAACGGCCGGTCGACGCGTGTCAGGACATGGCAATGGCACGAGTCAGGACGTCGCAGGACGAGTCAGGACATGGCCATGGCACGTGTCAGGACGCGTCGGGACATGGCAGTGGAACGTGTCAGGACACATCCAGACATGGCAGGGCGTGGCCATGGCAAGAGTCAGGACGTCGCAGGACGCGTCAGGACATGGCCATGGCACGTGTCAGGACGCGTCAAGACATGGCAGTGGCACGTGTCAGGACAAATCATGACATGGCAAGGCATGGCCATGGCATGACTCATGACGTCGCAGGACATGGCAGGGCGTGGACATGGCAAGAGTCAGGACGTTGCAGGACGAGTCAGGACACGACCATGGCACGTCGCAGGACGAGTCAGGACATGGCCATGGCACGTGTCAGGACGCGTCAGGACATGGCAGTGACACGTGTCAGGACAAATCATGACATGGCAAGGCATGGCCATGGCATGACTCATGACGTCGCAGCACATGGCAGGGCGTGGCCATGGCAAGAGTCAGGACGTCGCAGGACGAGTCGGACACGGCCATGGCACGTGTCAAGACGCATCAGGACATGCCATGGCACGTGTCAGGACGCGTCAGGACATTGTAGGGCATGGCCATGGCACGAGTCGGGACGTCGCAGGACATGGCAGGGCGTGGCGAAGGCACGTGTCAGGACGCATTAGGACATGGCCATGGCACGTGTCAAGACGTGTTAGGACATGGTAGAGCGTGGCCATGGAACGAGTCAGGACGTCGCAGAAAATGGCAGCCACGAGTCGGGACGTCGCAGGACATGGCAGGGTGTGGCCATGGCATGAGTTGGGATGTCGCGGGACGTGTCAGGACATGGCCATGGCACGTGTCAGGACGCGTCAGGACATGGCAGTGACACGTGTCAGGACAAATCATGACATGGCAAGGCATGGCCATGGTATGACTCATGACGTCGCAGCACATGGCAGGGCGTGGCCATGGCAAGAGTCAAGACGTCGCAGGAAGAGTCAGGACACGGCCATGGCACGTGTCAAGACGCATCAGGACATGCCATGGCACGTGTCAGGACGCGTCAGGACATTGCAGGGCATGGCCATGGCACGAGTCGGGACGTCGCAGGACATGGCAGGGCGTGGCCAAGGCACGTGTCAGGACGCATTAGGATATGGCCATGGCACGTGTCAGGACGTGTTAGGACATGGCAGAGCGTGGCCATAAAACGAGTCAGGACGTCGTAGAAAATGGCAGCCACGAGTCGGGACGTCGCAGGACATGGCAGGGCGTGGCCATGGCACGAGTCAGGACGTGTCAGGACATGGCCATGGCATGTGTCAGGACGCGTCAGGACATGGTAGCGCATGGCCATGGCACGAGTCAGGACGTCGCAGGACATGGCAGGATATGGCCATGGTACGTGTCAGGACGCGTCCGAACATGGCCATGGCACGCGTCTGGACGTGGCAGGGCGTGGCCATAGCACGTGTCAGGACGTCACAGGACATGGCCATGGCACGCGTCAGGACGTGGCAGGGCGTGGTCATGGCACGAGTTAGGACGTCGCAAGTCATGGCAGGACATGGCCATGGTACGTGTTAGGACGCGTCAGGTCGTGGCCATGGTACGTGTCAGGACGTGGCAGGGCGTGGCCATGGCACGAGTCAGGACGTCGCAGGACATGGCCATGGCGTGCGTCAGGACGTGGGAGGGCGTGGTCATGGCACGAGTCAGGACGTCGTACGTGTCAGGACGCGTCAGGACGTGGCCATGGTACGTGTCAAGACGCGTCAGGACGTGGCCATGGCACGATTCAGGACGTCGCAGGACATGGCAGGATATGATCATGGTATGTGTCATGACGTGTCATGCCACGGCCATGGTATGTGCAAGGACGTCGCAGGACATGGCAGGATATGGTCATGGTACGTTTCAGGACGTGTTAGGCCATGGCCATGGTATGTGTAAGGACGCGCAGGACATGACAGGGTATAGTCATGGTACGTGTCAGGACGTGTCTGGACTTGGCCATGGCACATGTCAGGACGTGTCAAGACGTGGCCATGGCACGTGTCAGGACGTGTCAGGACATGGCCATGGCACGAATCAGGACGTCACAGGACATGGCCATGGCACGCGTCAGGACGTGGCAGGGCGTGGTCATGGCACGAGTCAGGACGTCGCAAGACATGGCAGGATATGGCCATGGTACGTGTCAGGACGCGTCATGACGTGGCCATGGTACGTGTCAGGACGTGGCAGGGCGTGGCCATGGCACAAGTCAGGACGTCGCAGGACATGGCCATGGCACGCTTCAGGACATGGGAGGGCGTGGTCATGGCACGAATCAGGACGTCGCAGGACATGGCTGGATATGGCTATGGTACGTGTCAGAACGCGTCCGTACATGGCCATGGCGCGTCAAAACGTGGCAGGGCTTGGCCATGGCACGAGTCATGACGTCGTAGGACATGGCCATGGCACGCGTCAAGACGTGGCAGGGCGTGGTCATGGCACGAGTCAGGACGTCGCAAGTCATGGCAGGACATGGCCATGGTACGTGTCAGGACGCGTCAGGACGTGGCCATGGTACGTGTCAGGACGTGGCAGGGCGTGGTCATGGCACGAGTCAGGACGTCGCAGGACATGGCCTTGGCGCGCGTCAGGACGTGGGAGGGCGTGGTCATGGCACGAGTCAGGACGTCGCAAGGCATGGCAGGATATGGCCATGGTACGTGTCAGGACGCGTCGGGACGTGGCCATGGTACGTGTCAAGACGCGTCAGGACGTGGCCATGGCACGATTCGGGACGTCGCTGGACATGGCAGGATATGATCATGGTACGTGTCATGACGTGTCAGGCCATGGCCATGGTATGTGTAAGGACGTCGCAGGACATGGCAGGATATGGTCATGGTACGTGTCAGGACGTGTTAGGCCATGGCCATGGTATGTGTAAGGACGCGCAGGACATGACAGGGTATGGTCATGGTACGTGTCAGGACGTGTCTGGACTTGGCCATGGTCCGTGTCAACACGTGGCCATGGCACGACTACGTCGCTCCAAGCCGAACCACGTCGCACCACGTCTATTGCTAACCAATGCTTAGAAACATGTTAAGCGCAATGATGTTGGTGGTCGTTGGCGGCGATGGTGGAAAGTCGGGGTGGTTCGAGCGGTAGCGTCGGGCGACGGCTGGAGGAAACGTGTCAGGACATGACCATGGAACGAGTCAGGACGTCACAGGACGAGTCAGGACATGGCCATGGCACGTGTCAGGACGCGTCAGGACATGGCAGTGGCACGTGTCAGGACGCGTCAGGACATGGCAGGGCGTGGCCATGGCACGAGTCAGGACATCGCAGGACATGGCAGGATATGGCCATGGTACATGTCAGGACGTGGGCATGGTACGTGTCAGGACGTGGCAGGGCGTGGCCATGGCATGAGTCAGGACGCCGCGGGACATGGCCATGGCACGCGTCAGGACGTGGCCGGGCGTGGCCATGGCATGAGTCAGGACGTCGCAGGACATGGCCATGGCACGCGTCAGGACGTGGAAAGGCGTGGTCATGGCACGAGTTAGGACGTCGCAAGACATGGCAGGTTGTGGCCATGGTACGTGTCAGGACGCGTCAGGACGTGGCCATGGTACGTGTCAAGATGCATCAGGACGTGGCCATGGCACGATTCAGGACGTCGCAGGACATGGTAGGATATGATCATGGTACGTGTCATGGCGTGTCAGGCGATGGCCATGGTACGTGTAAGGACGCGCAGGACATGGCAGGGTATGGTCATGGTACGTGTCAGGACGTGTCAGGATTTGGCCATGGTACGTGTCAAGACGTGGCCTTGGCACGACATCGCACTACGTTGCTCCAGACCGCACCACGTCGCACCACGTCTTTTTCTATCCAATGCTTAGAAACATCTCAAGCGCAATGATGTTGGTGGTCGTTGGCGGCGGTGGTGGAAAGTCAGGGTTGTTCGAGCGGTAGCATCGGGCGACGGCCGGTCGACACGTGTCAGGACATGGCCATGGCACGAGTCAGGACGTCGAAGGACGAGTCAGGACATGGCCATGGCACGTGTCAGGACGCGTCACGACATGGCAGTGGCACGTGTCAGGACAAATCATGACATGGCAAGGCATGGCCATGGCATGACTCATGACGTCGCAGGACATGGCAGGGCATGGCCATGGCAAGAGTCAGGACGTCGCAGGACGAGTCAGGACACGGCCATGGCACGTGTCAGGACGCATCAGAACATGCCATGGCACGTGTCAGGACGCGTCTGGACATGGCAGGGCGTGGCCATGGCACGAGTCGGGACGTCGCAGGACATGGCAGGGCGCGGCCAAGGCACGTGTCAGGACGCATTAGGACATGGCCATGGCACGTGTCAGGACATGGCAGAGCGTGGCCATGTCACGAGTCAGGACGTCGCAGGACATGGCAGGGCGTGGCCATGGCACGAGTCGGGACGTCGCAGGATATGGCAGGGCGTGGCCATGGCACGAGTTGGGATGTCGCGGGACGTGTCAGGACATGGCCATGGCACGTGTCAGGACGCGTCAGGACATGGTAGGGCATGGCCATGGCGCGAGTCAGGACGTCGCAGGACATGGCAGGATATGGCCATGGTACGTGTCAGGACGCGTCCGGACATGGCCATGGCACGCGTCAAGACGTGGCAAGGCGTGGCCATGGCACGAGTCAGGACGTCGCAGGACATGGCCATGGCACGCGTCAGGACGTGGCAGGGCGTGGTCATGGCACGAGTCAAGACGTCGCAAGTCATGGCAGGACATGGCCATGGTACGTGTCAGGACGCGTCAGGACGTGGCCATGGTACGTGTCAGGACGTGGCAGGGCGTGGCCATGGCACGAGTCAGGACGTCGCAGGACATGGCCGTGGCGCGCGTCAGGACGTGGGAGGGCGTGGTCATGGCACGAGTCAGGACGTCGCAAGGCATGGCAGGATATGGCCATGGTACGTGTCAGGACGCGTCAGGACGTGGCCATGGTACGTGTCACGACGCGTCAGGACGTGGCCATGGCACGATTCAGGACGTCGCAGGACATGGCAGGATATGATCATGGTACGTGTCATGACGTGTCAGGCCATGGCCATGGTATGTGTAAGGACGTCGCAGGACATGGCAGGATGTGGTCATGGTACGTGTCAGGACGTGTTAGGCCATGGCCATGGTATGTGTAAGGACGCGCAGGACATGACAGGGTATGGTCATGGTACGTGTCAGGACGTGTCTGGACTTGGCCATGGTCCGTGTCAAAACGTGGCCATGGCACGACATCGCACTACGTCGCTCCAAGCCGAACCACGTCGCACCACGTCTATTGCAAACCAATGCTTAGAAACATGTTAAGCGCAATGATGTTGGTGGTCGTTGGCGGCGATGGTGGAAAGTCGGGGTGGTTCGAGCGGTAGCGTCAGGCGACGGCCGGAGGAAAAGTGTCAGGACATGACCATGGAACGAGTCAGGACGTCACAGGACGAGTCAGGACATGGCCATGGCACGTGTCAGGACGCGTCAGGACATGGCAGTTGCACGTGTCAGGACGCGTCAGGACATGGCAGGGCGTGGCCATGGCACGAGTCAGGACATCGCAGGACATGGATGGATATGGCCATGGTACGTGTCAGGACGTGGGCATGGTACGTGTCAGGACGTGGCAGGGCGTGGCCATGGCATGAGTCAGGACGCCGCGGGACATGGCCATGGCACGCGTCAGGACGTGGCAGGGCGTGGCCATGGCATGAGTCAGGACGTCGCGGGACATGGCCATGGCACGCGTCAGGATGTGGCAAGGCGTGGTCATGGCACGAGTTAGGACGTCGCAAGACATGGCAGGTTGTGGCCATGGTACGTGTCAGGACGCGTCAGGACGTGGACATGGTACGTGTCAGGATGCGTCAGGACGTGGCAATGGCACGATTCAGGACGTCGCAGGACATGGCAGGATATGATCATGGTACGTGTCATGACGTGTCAGGCCATGGCCATGGTACGTGTAAGGACGTCACAGGACATGGCAGGATATGGTCATGGTACGTGTCAGGACGTGCCAGGCGATGGCCATGGTACGTGTAAGGACGCGCAGGACATGGCAGGGTATGGTCATGGTACGTGTCAGGACGTGTCAGGATTTGGCCATGGTACGTGTCAAGACGTGGCCTTGGCACGACATCGCACTACGTTGCTCCAGGCCGCACCACGTCGCACCACGTCTTTTTCTATCCAATGCTTAGAAACATCTCAAGCGCAATGATGTTGGTGGTCGTTGGCGGCGGTGGTGGAAAGTCAGGGTGGTTCGAGCGGTAGCATCGGGCGACGGCCGGTCGACACGTGTCAGGACATGGCCATGGCACGAGTCAGGACGTCGCAGGACGAGTCAGGACATGGCCATGGCACGTGTCAGGACGCGTCAGGACATGGCATTGGCACGTATCCGGACACGTCCAGACATGGCAGGGCGTGGCCATGGCAAGAGTCATGACATCGCTGGACGCGTCAGGAAATGGCCATGGCACGTGTCAGGACACATCCGGACATGGCCATGGCATGACTCATGACATCGCTGGACATGGCAGGGCGTGGCCATGGCAAGAGTCAGGACGTGGCCATGGCACGTGTCAGGACGCATCAGGACATGCCATGGCACGTGTCAGGACGCGTCAGGAAATGGCAGGGCGTGGCCATGGCACGAGTCGGGACGTCGCAAGACATGGCAGGGCGTGGCCATGGCACGTGTCATGATTCATTAGGACATAGCCATGGCATGTGTCAGGATGCGTCAGGACATGGCAGGCCGTGGCCATGGCACGAGTCAGGACGTCGCAGGACATAGTAATATATGACCATGGTACGTGTCAGAACGCGTCCGGACATGGCTATGGCGCGTCAATACGTGGCACGGCATGGCCATGGCACGAGTCATGACTTCGCAGGACATTGCCATGGCACGCGTTAGGACGTGGCAGCGCGTGGTCATGGCACGAGTCAGAAAGTCACAAGACATGGCAGGACATGGTCATGGTACTTGTCAGGACGCGTTAGGACGTGGCCATGGCACGATTCAGGACGTCGCAGGACATGGGAGGATATGGTCATGGTACGTGTCATGACATGTTAGACCATGGCCATGGTACGTGTCAGGACGTCGCAAGACATGGCAGGATATGGTCATGGTACGTGTCATGACGTGTCAGGCCATGGCCATGGTACGTGTAAGGACGCGCACGACATGGCAATGTATGGTCATGGTACGTGTCAGGACTTGGCCATGGTACGTGTCAAGACGTGGTCATGGCCTAACACGTCATGTCAAGACGTGGTCATGGCCTAACACGCCATGTTGCAGGACGAGTCAGGACATGGCCATGGCACGTGTCAGGTCGCATAAGGACATGGTAGTGGAACGTGTCAGGACATGTCCGGACATGGCAGGGCGTGGCCATGGCATGACTCATGACGTCGCAGGACATGGCAGGGCGTGGCCATGGCAAGAGTTAGGACGTTGCAGGACGCGTCAGGACATGGCCATGGCACGGGTCAGGACGCATCAGGACATGGCATTGGCACGTGTCAGGACGCGTCAGGACATGGCAGGGCGAGGCCATGGCACGAGTCGGGACGTCGCAGGACATGGCAGGGCGTGGCCAAGGCACGTGTCAGGACGCATTAGGACATGGCCATGGCACGTGTCAGGACATGGCAGGGCGTGGCCATGGCACGAGTCAGGACGTCACAGGACATGGAAGGGCGTGGCCATGGCACGAGTCGGGACGTTGCAGGACATGGCAGGGCGTGGCCATGGCACGAGTTGGGATGTCGCGGGACGTGTCAGGACATGGCCATGGCACGTGTCAGGACGCGTCAGGACATGGTAGGGCATGGCCAAGTCAGGACGTCGCAGGAAATGGCAGGATATGGCCATGGTACGTGTCAGGACGCGTCCGGACATGGCCATGGCACGCGTCAGGACGTGGCAGGGCGTGGCGATGGCACGATTCAGGACGTCGCAGGACATGGCCATGGCACGCGTCAGGACGTGGCAGGGCGTGGTCATGGCACGAGTCAGGACGTCGCAAGACATGGCAGGATATGGCCATGGTACGTGTCAGGACGCGTCAGGACGTGGGCATGGTACGTGTCAGGACGTGGCAGGGCGTGGCCATGGCACGAGTCAGGACGTCGCAAACGATGGCCATGGCACGCGTCAGGGCGTGGGAGGGCGTGGTCATGGCACGAATCAGGACGTCGCAGGACATGGCAGGATATGGCCATGGTAAGTGTCAGAACGCGTCCGGACATGGCCATGGCGCGTCCAAACGTGGCAGGGCGTGGCCATGGCACGAGTCATGACGTCACAGGACATGGCCATGGCACGCGTCAGGACGTGGCAGGGCGTGGTCATGGCACGAGTCAGGACGTCACAGGACATGGCAGGATATGGTCATGGTACTTGTCAGGACGCGTCAGGACGTGGCCATGGCACGATTCAGGACGTCGCAGGACATGGCAGGATATGGTCATGGTACGTGTCATGACGTGTTAGGCCATGGCCATGACGTGTCAGGACGTCGCAAAACATGGCAGGATATGGTCATGGTACGTGTCAGGACGTGTCAGGCCATGGCCATAGTACGTGACAGGACGTTGCAGGACATGGCAGGATATGGTCATTGTACGTGTCAGGACATGGCCATGGTACGTGTCAGGACGTGGCCATGGCACGACATCGCACTACGTCGCTCCAAGCCGATTCACGTCACACCACGTCTAATTCTAACCAATGCTTAGAAACATGTCAAGCACAATGATGTTGGTGGTCGTTGGCGACGGAGGTGGAAAGTCAGGGTAGTTTGAGCGGTAGCGTCGGGCGACATCCGGTCGACGCGTGTCAGGACATAGCCATGGCACGAGTCAGGACGTCGCAGGACGAGTCAGGACATGGCCATGGCACGTGTCAGGACGCTTCAGGACACGGCAGTGGCACGTGTCAGGACACGTTAGGACATGGCAGGGCGTGGCCATGGCAGGACTCATATCGTCGCAGGACATGGCAGGGACATCCATGGCAAGAGTCAGGACGTCGCAGGACGCGTCAGTACATGGCCATGGAACGTGTCAGGACGCATCAGGACATGGCCATGGCATGTGTCAGGACGCATCAGGATATGCCATGGTACGTGTCAGGACGTGTCAGGACATGGCAGGGCGTGGCGATGGCACTAGTCTGGACGTCGCAGGACATGGCAGGGCGTGGCCCTGGCACGTGTCAGGACGCGTCAGGACATGGCAGGGAATGGCCATGGCACGAGTCGGGACGTCCCGGGACATGGCAGGGCGTGGCCGTGGCACGAGTCGGGACGTCGCAGTACGTGTCAGGACATGGCCATGGCACGATTCAAGACGTCGCAGGACATGGCAAGATATGGTCATGGTACGTGTCATGACGTGTCAGCCGTGGCCATGGTACGTGTCATGACATCGCAGGACATGGCAGGATATAGTCATGGTACGTGTCAGGACGTGTCAGGCCATGGCCATGGTACGTGACAGGACGTCGTAGGACATGGCCGGATATGGTCATGGTACGTATCAGGACGTGTCAGGACTTGGCCATGGTACGTGTCAGGACGTGGCCATGGCACGACATCGCACTACGTCGCTCCAAGCCGCACCACGTCGCACCACGTCTAATTCTAACCAATGCTTAGAAACATGTCAAGCGCAATGATGTTAGTGGTCGTTGGCGGCGGTGGTGGAAAGTCAGGGTAGTTTGAGCGATAGCGTCGGGCGATGGCCGGTCGACATGTGTCAGGACATGGCCATGGCACGAGTCAGGACATCGCAGGACGAGTCAGGACATGGCCATGGCACGTGTCAGGACGCGTCAGGACATGGCAGGGCGTGGCCATGGCACGAGTCGGGACATCGCAGGACATGGCAGGGCGTGGCCATGGCACGTGTCAGGACGCATCAGGACATGGCCATGCCACGTGTCAGGACGCGTCAGGACATGGCAGGGCGTGGCCATGGCACGAGTCAGGACGTCGCAATACATGGCAGGATATGGCCATGGTACGCGTCAGGACGCGTCCGGACATGGCCATGGCACGCGTCAGGACGTGGCAGGGGGTGGCCATGGCACGAGTCAGGACGTTGGAGGACATGGCCATGGCACGTGTCAGGACGTGGCAGGGCGTGGTCACGGCACGAGTCAGGATGTCGCAGAACATGGCAGGATATGGCCATGGTACGTGTCAGGACGCGTCAGGACGTGGCCATGGCACGATTCAGGACGTCGCAGGACATGGCAGGATATGATCATGGTACGTGTCATGACGTGTCAGGCCATGGCCATGGTACGTGTAAGGACGTCGCAGGACATGGTAGGATATGGTCATGGTACGTGTCAGGACGTGTCAGGCCATGGCCATGGTCGTGTAAGGACGCGCAGGACATGGCATGGTATGGTCATGGTATGTGTCAGGACGTATCAGGACGTGTCAGGACTTGGCCATGGTACGTGTCAAGACGTGGCCATGGCACGACATTGCACTACATCGCTCCAAGCCGCACCACGTCTATTGCTAATCAATGCTTAGAAACATGTCAAGCGCAATGATGTTGGTGGTCGTTGGCGGCGGTGGTGGAAAGCCGGGGTGGTTTGAGCGGTAGCGTCGGGCGACAGCCGGTCGACTCGTGTCAGGACATGGCAATGGCACGTGTCAGGACATGGATTGGAGCCCTAATGTTGGCTAAAGCGAAAAAAATCTCAACTCAGGATTGGAGCCCTAATGTTGGCTAATGAAAAGAAGCTCAACTTAGGGATTTGAGCCGAATGTTGCCTAAGGAAAAAACGCTCCACTTAGAGATTGGAGTCCAAATGCTGGCTAATGGGGAATACGCTCAACACAGAGATCGGAGCCCTAGTGTCAGCTAAGGAAGACGCTCAACTCAGGGATTGGAGCCCTAATGTTGGCTAAGGGAAAACGCTAAACTCAGGGATTGGAGCCCTAATGTTAGCTAAAAAAAGGAAAACGCTCAACTCAGGGATTGGAGCCCTAGTGTTGGCTTAGGAAAAATGCTCAACTTTGGAATCGGAGTCCTAAAGTCGGCTAAGGATAATGCTCAACTCAAGGATTAGAGTCCTAATATTTGGTAAGGGGAAAACACTCAACTCAGGGATTGGATCCCTAATGTTAGCTAAAGAAAAAACACTGAACTAATGGATTGGAGCCCTAATGTCGGCTAATGGGAAAACGCTAATCTCATCGATTGGAGCCTTATTGTTGGCTAATGGGAGAAACGCTCAACCCAGGATAGGAGCCCTAATGTTGGCTAAGGAGAAAAAGCTCAACTCAGGGATTGGAGCACAATTTTTGGCTAAAGACGAATCATGCTCAACACAGGTATTGGAGCCCTAGTGTCGTCTAAGGGAAAACGCTCAACTTTGGGATTGGAATCCTAACGTCGGCTAAGGAAAATGCCTAACTCAAGGATTGGAGCCCTAATAATTGTTAAGGGGAAAACGATAAACTCAGGGATTGGAGCCCTAATGTATGCTAAAGAAAAAACGGTAAACTCGGGGTTTGGAGCCCTAATGTTGGCTAAGGAAAAACGCTCAACTCAAGGATTGGAGCCCTAATGTTGGCTAAGGAAAAATGCTCAACTCAAGGATTGGAGCCCTAATGTTGGATAAACAGAAAAATGCTCAACTCAGGTATTAGAGCCCAAATGTTGGTATGGAAAATGCTCAACTCAGGAATTGGAGCCCTAGGTATTGCTAAAGGAAAAACGCTCAACTTAAGGATTGTAGCCCTAATATTGGCTAAAGGGGAAACACACACTAAACTCACGGATCGGAGCCCTAATGTTGGCTAAAAATAAAGCACTCAGCTCAGGGATTGGAGCCCTAATATCGGCTAAAGGGAAAACGCTCAACTCATGGATTGGAGCCCTAATGTTGGCTAAAGCGAAAAAAATCTCAACTCAGGATTAGAGCCCTAATGTTGGCTATGGAAAAAAAGCTCAATAAGGGATTTGAGCCCAATGTTGGAAAAGGAAAAAACGCTCCACTTAGAGATTGGAGTCCAAATGCTGGCTAAAGGGGAATATGCTCAAAACAGAGATTGGAGCCCTAGTGTCGGCTAAGGTGCTCAACTAAGGGATTGGAGCCCTAATGTTGGCTAAGGGAAAACGCTAAACTCAGGGATTGGAGCCCTAATGTTTGCTAAAAAAGGAAAACGCTCAACTCAGGGATTGGAGCCCTAGTGTTGGCTTAGGAAAAATGCTCATTTTTGGAATCGGAGTCCTAATATCGGCTAAGGATAATGCTCAACTCAAGGATTAGAGCCCTAATATTTGGAAAGGGGAAAACGCTCAACTCAGGGATTGGATCCCTAATGTTAGCTAAAGAAAAAACGCTGAACTCAGGGATTGGAGCCCTAATATCGGCTAATGGGAAAACGCTAATCTCATGGATTGGAGCCTTATTGTTGGCTAAAGGGAGAAGCGCTCAACCCAGGATAGGAGCCCTACTGTTGGCTAAGGAGAAAAAGCTCAACTTAGGGATTGGAGCACAATTTTTGCCTAAAGACGAATCACGCTCAACTCAAGTATTGGAGCCCTAGTGTCGTCTAAGGAATAACGCTCAACTTTGGGATTGGAATCCGAACGTCGGCTAAGGAAAACGCCTAACTCAAGGATTGGAGCCCGAATAATTGTTAAGGGGAAAACGCTCAACTCACGGATTGGAGACCTAATGTAAGCTAAAGAAAAAACGCTAAACTCGGGGTTTGGAGCCCTAATGTTGGCTAAGGAAAAACGCTCAACTCAGGGATTGGAGCCCCAATGTGGCCAAGGAAAAATGCTCAACTCAAGGATTGGAGCCCTAATGTTGGATAAACAGAAAAATGCTCAACTCAGGTATTAGAGCCTAAATGTTGGTATGGAAAATGCTCAACTCATGGATTGGAGCCCAAGGTATTGCTAAAGGAAAAACGCTCAACTTAAGGATTGGAGCCCTAATATTGGCTAAAGGGGAAACACACACACAACTCACGGATCAGAGCCCTAATGTTGGCTAAAAGAAAAACAATCAGCTCAAGGATTGGAGCCCTGATATCGGCTCAAGGGAAAACGCTCAACTCATGGATTGGATCCCTAATGGTGGCTAAAGCGAAAAAAATCTTAACTCAGGATTGGAGCCCTAATGTTGGCTAAGGATAAAAAGCTAAACTTAGGGATTTGAGCCCAATGTTGGCTAAGGAAAAAACGCTCCACTTAGAGATTGGAGTCCAATTGCTGGCTAAAGGGGAATACGCTCAACACAGAGATTGGAGCCCTAGTGTCGGCTAAGGAAAACGCTCAACTTAGGGAGTTGGAGCCCTAATGTTGGCTAAGGGAAAACGCTAAACTCAGGGATTAGAGCCCTAATGTAAGCTAAAAAAAGGAAAACGCTCAACTCAGGGATTGGAGCCCTAGTGTTGGCTTAGGAAAAATGCTCAACTTTGGAATCGGAGTCCTATTGTGGGCTAAGGATAACGCTCAACTCAAGGATTAGAGTCCTAATATTCGGTATGGGGAAAACGCTCAACTCAGGGATTGGATCCCTAATGTTAGCTAAAGAAAAAACGCTGAACTTAGGGATTGGAGCCCTAATATCGGCTAAAGGGAAAACGCTAATCTCATGGATTGGAGCCCTAATGTTGGCAAATGGTAGAAACGCTCAACCCAGGATAGGAGCCCTAATGTTGGCAAAGGAAAAAAAGTTCAACTCACGGATTGGAGCACAATTTTTGGCTAAAGACGAATCACGCTCAACTCAGGTATTGGAGCCCTAGTGTCGTCTAAGGAAAAACACTCAACTTTGGGATTGGAATCCTAACGTCGGCTAAGGAAAACGCCTAACTCAAGGATTGGAGCCCTAATAATTGTTAAGGGGAAAACGCTCAACTCAGGGATTGGAGCCCTAGTGTCGGCTAAGGAAAAACGCTCAACTCAGGGATTAGAGCCCTAGGTTTTGCTAAAGGGAAAAACGCTCATCATAAGGATTGGAGCTCAAATATTGGCTAAAGGGGACACACACGCTCAACTCACGGATCGGAGCCCTAATGTTGGCTAAAAGAAAAATACTCAGCTCAAGGATTGGTGTCGGCTAAAGGGAAAACGCTCAACTCATGGATTTGAGCCCTAATGTTAGCTAAAGGAAAAACACTAATGTCGGGGTTTGGATCCCTAATGTTTGCTAAGGAAAAACGCTCAACTCAGTGATTGGAGCCCCAATGTTAGCTAAGGAAAAATGCTCAACTCAGGGATTGGAGCCATAATATTGGATAAACATAAAAAGGCTCAACTCAGGTATTGGAGCCCAAATGTTGGTATGGAAAATGCTCAACTTAGGGATTGGAGCCCTAGGTTATGCTAAAGGGAAAAACGCTCAACTTAAGGATTGGAGCCCAAATATTGGCTAATGGGGAAACACACGCTGAACTCACGGATCGGAGCCCTAATGTTGGCTAAAAGAAAAACACTTAGCTCAAGGATTGGAGCCCTAATGTCGGCTAAAGGGAAAATGCTCAACTCAGGATTTTGAGTCCTAATGTTACCTAAAGAAAAAACGCTAAAGTCGGGGTTTGGAGCGCTGATGTTGGCTAAGGAAAAACGCTCAACTCAGGGATTGGAGCCCTAATGTTGGCTAAGGAAAAATTCTCAACTCAGGGATTGGAGCCCTAATGTTGGATAAACAGAGAAATGCTCAACTCAGGTATTGGAGTCAAAATGTTGGTATGGAAAATGCTCAACTCAGGGATTGGAGCCCTAGGTTTTGCTAAAGGGAAAAACGCTCAGCATAAGGATTGGAGCCCTAATATTGGCTAATGGGGAAACACATGCTATGCTCACGGATCGGAGCCCTAATGTTGGCTAAAAGAAAACTACTCAGCTCAAGGATTGGAGCCCAAATGTTGGCTAATGTGAAAAAAATCTCAACTCAGGATTGGAGCCCTAATGTTGGCTAAGGAAAAAAAGCTCAACTTAGGGATTTGAGCCCAATGTTGGAACGCTCGACTTAGAGATTGGAGTCCAAATGCAGGCTAAAGGGGATAACGCTCAACACATGGATTGGAGACCTAGTGTCGGCTAAGGAAGATGCTCAACTCAAGGATTGGAGCACTAGTGTCGTCTAAGGAAAAACACTCAACTTTGGGATTGGAATCCTAACGTAGGCTAAGGAAAATGCCTAACTCAAGGATTGGAGCCCTAATAGTTAATATTGGAAAACGCTCAACTCTGGGATTGGAGCCCTAATGTAAGCTAAAGAAAAAACGCTAAACTCGGGGTTTGGAGCCCTAATGTTGGCTAAGGAAAAATGCTCAACTCAAGGATTGGAGCCCTAATGTTGGATAAACAGAAAAATGCTCAACTCAGGTATATGAGCCCAAATGTTGGTATTGAAAATGCTCAACTCAGGGTTGGAGCCATAGGTATTGCAAAAGGAAAAACGCTCAACTTAAGGATTGGAGCCCTAATATTGGCTAAAGGGGAAACACACACTCAACTCACGGATCGGAGCCCAAATGTTGGCTAAAAGAAAAACACTCAGCTCAAGGATTGGAGCCCTAAGAAAAACATCTCAACTCAGGATTGGAGCCCTAATGTTGGCTAAGGAAAAAAAGCTCAACTTAATGGATTTGAGACCAATGTTGGCTAAGGAAAAAACTCTCCACTTAGAGTTTGGAGTCCAAATGCTGGCTAAAGGGGAAGACGCTCAACAGAGAGATTGGAGCCCTAGTGTCGCCTAAGCAAGACGCTCAACTCAGGGATTGGAACCCTAATGTTGGCTAAGGGAAAACGCTAAACTCAGGGATTGGAGCCCTAATGTTAGCTAAAAAAAGTAAAACGCTCACTCAGGGATTGGTGCCCTAGTGTTGGCTTAGGAAAAATGCTCAACTTTGGAATCAGAGTCCTAATGTCGGCTAAGGATAATGCTCAACTCAAGGATTAGAGTCCTAATATTTGGTAAGGGGAAAACACTCAACTCAGGGATTGGATCCCTAATGTTAGTTAAAGAAAAAACACTGAACTAATGGATTGGAGCCCTAATGTCGGCTAATGGGAAAACGCTAATCTCATCGATTGGAGCCTTATTGTTGGCTAATGGGAGAAACGCTCAACCCAGGATAGGAGCCCTAATGTTGGCTAAGGAGAAAAAGCTCAACTCAGGGATTGGAGCACAATTTTTGGCTAAAGACGAATCATGCTCAACACAGGTATTGGAGCCCTAGTGTTGTCGTCTAAGGGAAAACGCTCAACTTTGGGATTGGAATCCTAACGTCGGCTAAGGAAAATGCCTAACTCAAGGATTGGAGCCCTAATAATTGTTAAGGGGAAAACGATAAACTCAGGGATTGGAGCCCTAATGTATGCTAAAGAAAAAACGGTAAACTCGGGGTTTGGAGCCCTAATGTTGGCTAAGGAAAAACGCTCAACTCAAGGATTGGAGCCCTAATGTTGGCTAAGGAAAAATGCTCAACTCAAGGATTGGAGCCCTAATGTTGGATAAACAGAAAAATGCTCAACTCAGGTATTAGAGCCCAAATGTTGGTATGGAAAATGCTCAACTCAGGAATTGGAGCCCTAGGTATTGCTAAAGGAAAAACGCTCAACTTAAGGATTGTAGCCCTAATATTGGCTAAAGGGGAAACACACACTAAACTCACGGATCGGAGCCCTAATGTTGGCTAAAAATAAAGCACTCAGCTCAGGGATTGGAGCCCTAATATCGGCTAAAGGGAAAACGCTCAACTCATGGATTGGAGCCCTAATGTTGGCTAAAGCGAAAAAAATCTCAACTCAGGATTAGAGCCCTAATGTTGGCTACGGAAAAAAAGCTCAATAAGGGATTTGAGCCCAATGTTGGAAAAGGAAAAAACGCTCCACTTAGAGATTGGAGTCCAAATGCTGGCTAAAGGGGAATATGCTCAAAACAGAGATTGGAGCCCTAGTGTCGGCTAAGGTGCTCAACTCAGGGATTGGAGCCCTAATGTTGGCTAAGGGAAAACGCTAAACTCAGGGATTGGAGCCCTAATGTTTGCTAAAAAAGGAAAACGCTCAACTCAGGGATTGGAGCCCTAGTGTTGGCTTAGGAAAAATGCTCATTTTTGGAATCGGAGTCCTAATATCGGCTAAGGATAATGCTCAACTCAAGGATTAGAGCCCTAATATTTGGAAAGGGGAAAACGCTCAACTCAGGGATTGGATCCCTAATGTTAGCTAAAGAAAAAACGCTGAACTCAGGGATTGGAGCCCTAATATCGGCTAATGGGAAAACGCTAATCTCATGGATTGGAGCCTTATTGTTGGCTAAAGGGAGAAGCGCTCAACCCAGGATAGGAGCCCTACTGTTGGCTAAGGAGAAAAAGCTCAACTTAGGGATTGGAGCACAATTTTTGCCTAAAGACGAATCACGCTCAACTCAAGTATTGGAGCCCTAGTGTCGTCTAAGGAATAACGCTCAACTTTGGGATTGGAATCCGAACGTCGGCTAAGGAAAACGCCTAACTCAAGGATTGGAGCCCGAATAATTGTTAAGGGGAAAACGCTCAACTCACGGATTGGAGACCTGATGTAAGCAAAAGAAAAAACGCTAAACTCGGGGTTTGGAGCCCTAATGTTGGCTAAGGAAAAACGCTCAACTCAGGGATTGGAGCCCCAATGTGGCCAAGGAAAAATGCTCAACTCAAGGATTGGAGCCCTAATGTTGGATAAACAGAAAAATGCTCAACTCAGGTATTAGAGCCCAAATGTTGGTATGGAAAATGCTCAACTCATGGATTGGAGCCCAAGGTATTGCTAAAGGAAAAACGCTCAACTTAAGGATTGGAGCCCTAATATTGGCTAAAGGGGAAACACACACACAACTCACGGATCAGAGCCCTAATGTTGGCTAAAAGAAAAACAATCAGCTCAAGGATTGGAGCCCTAATATCGGCTCAAGGGAAAACGCTCAACCTCATGGATTGGATCCCTAATGGTGGCTAAAGCGAAAAAAATCTTAACTCAGGATTGGAGCCCTAATGTTGGCTAAGGATAAAAAGCTAAACTTAGGGATTTGAGCCCAATGTTGGCTAAGGAAAAAACGCTCCACTTAGAGATTGGAGTCCAATTGCTGGCTAAAGGGGAATACGCTCAACACAGAGATTGGAGCCCTAGTGTCGGCTAAGGAAAACGCTCAACTTAGGGAGTTGGAGCCCTAATGTTGGCTAAGGGAAAACGCTAAACTCAGGGATTAGAGCCCTAATGTAAGCGAAAAAAAGGAAAACGCTCAACTCAGGGATTGGAGCCCTAGTGTTGGCTTAGGAAAAATGCTCAACTTTGGAATCGGAGTCCTATTGTGGGCTAAGGATAACGCTCAACTCAAGGATTAGAGTCCTAATATTCGGTATGGGGAAAACGCTCAACTCAGGGATTGGATCCCTAATGTTAGCTAAAGAAAAAACGCTGAACTTAGGGATTGGAGCCCTAATATCGGCTAAAGGGAAAACGCTAATCTCATGGATTGGAGCCCTAATGTTGGCAAATGGTAGAAACGCTCAACCCAGGATAGGAGCCCTAATGTTGGCAAAGGAAAAAAAGTTCAACTCACGGATTGGAGCACAATTTTTGGCTAAAGACGAATCACGCTCAACTCAGGTATTGGAGCCCTAGTGTCGTCTAAGGAAAAACACTCAACTTTGGGATTGGAATCCTAACGTCGGCTAAGGAAAACGCCTAACTCAAGGATTGGAGCCCTAATAATTGTTAAGGGGAAAACGCTCAACTCAGGGATTGGAGCCCTAGTGTCGGCTAAGGAAAAACGCTCAACTCAGGGATTAGAGCCCTAGGTTTTGCTAAAGGGAAAAACGCTCATCATAAGGATTGGAGCTCAAATATTGGCTAAAGGGGACACACACGCTCAACTCACGGATCGGAGCCCTAATGTTGGCTAAAAGAAAAATACTCAGCTCAAGGATTGGTGTCGGCTAAAGGGAAAACGCTCAACTCATGGATTTGAGCCCTAATGTTAGCTAAAGGAAAAACGCTAATGTCGGGGTTTGGATCCCTAATGTTTGCTAAGGAAAAACGCTCAACTCAGTGATTGGAGCCCCAATGTTAGCTAAGGAAAAATGCTCAACTCAGGGATTGGAGCCATAATGTTGGATAAACATAAAAAGGCTCAACTCAGGTATTGGAGCCCAAATGTTGGTATGGAAAATGCTCAACTTAGGGATTGGAGCCCTAGGTTATGCTAAAGGGAAAAACGCTCAACTTAAGGATTGGAGCCCAAATATTGGCTAATGGGGAAACACACGCTGAACTCACGGATCGGAGCCCTAATGTTGGCTAAAAGAAAAACACTTAGCTCAAGGATTGGAGCCCTAATGTCGGCTAAAGGGAAAATGCTCAACTCAGGATTTTGAGTCCTAATGTTACCTAAAGAAAAAACGCTAAAGTCGGGGTTTGGAGCGCTGATGTTGGCTAAGGAAAAACGCTCAACTCAGGGATTGGAGCCCTAATGTTGGCTAAGGAAAAATGTTCAACTCAGGGATTGGAGCCCTAATGTTGGATAAACAGAGAAATGCTCAACTCAGGTATTGGAGTCCAAATGTTGGTATGGAAAATGCTCAACTCAGGGATTGGAGCCTTAGGTTTTGCTAAAGGGAAAAACGCTCAGCATAAGGATTGGAGCCCTAATATTGGCTAATGGGGAAACACATGCTATGCTCACGGATCGGAGCCCTAATGTTGGCTAAAAGAAAACTACTCAACTCAAGGATTGGAGCCCAAATGTTGGCTAATGTGAAAAAAATCTCAACTCAGGATTGGAGCCCTAATGTTGGCTAAGGAAAAAAAGCTCAACTTAGGGATTTGAGCCCAATGTTGGAACGCTCGACTTAGAGATTGGAGTCCAAATGCAGGCTAAAGGGGATAACGCTCAACACATGGATTGGAGACCTAGTGTCGGCTAAGGAAGATGCTCAACTCAAGGATTGGAGCACTAGTGTCGTCTAAGGAAAAACACTCAACTTTGGGATTGGAATCCTAACGTAGGCTAAGGAAAATGCCTAACTCAAGGATTGGAGCCCTAATAGTTAATATTGGAAAACGCTCAACTCTGGGATTGGAGCCCTAATGTAAGCTAAAGAAAAAACGCTAAACTCGGGGTTTGGAGCCCTAATGTTGGCTAAGGAAAAATGCTGAACTCAAGGATTGGAGCCCTAATGTTGGATAAACAGAAAAATGCTCAACTCAGGTATATGAGCCCAAATGTTGGTATTGAAAATGCTCAACTCAGGGTTGGAGCCATAGGTATTGCAAAAGGAAAAACGCTCAACTTAAGGATTGGAGCCCTAATATTGGCTAAAGGGGAAACACACACTCAACTCACGGATCGGAGCCCAAATGTTGGCTAAAAGAAAAACACTCAGCTCAAGGATTGGAGCCCTAAGAAAAACATCTCAACTCAGGATTGGAGCCCTAATGTTGGCTAAGGAAAAAAAGCTCAACTTAATGGATTTGAGACCAATGTTGGCTAAGGAAAAAACTCTCCACTTAGAGTTTGGAGTCCAAATGCTGGCTAAAGGGGAAGACGCTCAACAGAGAGATTGGAGCCCTAGTGTCGCCTAAGCAAGACGCTCAACTCAGGGATTGGAGCCCTAATGTTGGCTAAGGGAAAACGCTAAACTCAGGGATTGGAGCCCTAATGTTAGCTAAAAAAAGTAAAACGCTCACTCAGGGATTGGTGCCCTAGTGTTGGCTTAGGAAAAATGCTCAACTTTGGAATCAGAGTCTTAATGTCGGCTAAGGATAATGCTCAACTCAAGGATTAGAGCCCTAATATTTGGTAAGGGGAAAACGCTCAACTCAGGGATTGGACCCCTAATGTTAGCTAAAGAAAAAACGCTGAACTCAGGGATTGGAGCCCTAATGTCGGCAAAAGGGAAAACGTTAATCTCATGGATTGGAGCCCTAATGTTGGCTAATGGGAGAAACGCTCAACCCAGGATAGGAGCTTTATTGGTTGCTAAGGAAAAAAAGTTCAACTCACGGATTGGAGAACAATTTTTGGCTAAAGACGAATCACGCTCAACTCAGGAATTGGAGCCCCAGTGTCGTTTAAGGAAAAACGCTCAACTTTGTGATTGGAATACAAACGTCGGCAAAGGAAAACGCTCAAGAATTGGAGCCCTAATAATTGTTAAGGAGAAATGCTCAACTCAGAGATTGGAGCCCTAGTGTCGGCTAAGGAAAAACGCTCAACTCAGGGATTAGAGCCCTAGGTTTTGCTAATGGGAAAAACGCTCAACTTTAGGATTGGAGCCCAAATATTGGCTTAAGGGGAAACACACGCTCAACTCACGGATCGGAGCCCTAATGTTGGCTAAAAGAAAAACACTCAGCTCAAGGATTGGAGCCCTAATGTTGCCTAAAGGGAAAACGCTCAACTCAGGGATTTGAGCCCTAATGTTAGCTAATGGAAAAACGCTAAAGTCGGGGTTTGGAGCCCTAATGTTTGCTGAGGAAAAATGCTCAACTCAGTGATTGGAGCCCTAATGTTGGCTAAGGAGAAATGCTCAACTCAGAGATTGGAGCCATAATGTTGGATAAACAGAAAAATGCTCAACTCAGGTATTGGAGCCCAAATGTTGGTCTGGAAAATGCTCAACTCAGGGATTGGAGCCATAGGTTTTGCTAATGGGAAAAACGCTCAACTTAAGGATTGGAGCCCTAATATTGGCTAATGGAGAAACACACGCTCAACTCACGGATCGGAGCCCTAATGTTGGCTAGAAGAAAAACACTCAGCTCAAGGATTGGAGCCCTAATATCGGCTAAAGGGAAAACGCTCAAGTCATGGATTGGAGCCCTAATGTTGGCTAAGGAAAAATGTTCAACTCAGGGATTGGAGCCCTAATGTTGGATAAACAGAGAAATGCTCAACTCAGGTATTGGAGCCCAAATGATGGCTAAAGGGGAATACGCTCAACACAGAGATTGGAGCCCTAGTGTCGGCTAAGGAAGACGGTCAACTCAGGGATTGGAGCCCTAATGTTGGCTAAGGGAAAACGCTAAACTCAGGGATTGGAGCCCTAATGTTAGCTAAAAAAAGGAAAACGCTCAACTCAGGGATTGGAGCCTAGTGTTGGCTTAGGATAAATGCTCAACTTTGGAGTCGGAGTCCTAATGTCGGCTAAGGATAATGCTCAACTCAAGGAATAGAGCCCTAATATTTGGTAAGGGGAAAACGCTCAACTCAGGGATTGGATCCCTAATGTTAGCAAAAGAAAAAATGCTGAACTCAGGGATTGGAGCCCTAATGTCGGCTAAAGGGAAAATGCTAATCTCATGGATTGGAGCCCTAATGTTGGCTAATGGGAGAAACGCTCAACCCAGGATAGGTGCCCTAATGTTGGCTAAGGGAAAAAAGTTCAACTCACGGATTGGAGCACAATTTTTGGCTAAAGAAGAATCACGCTCAACTCAGGTAATGGAGCCCTAGTGTCGTCTAAGGAAAAACGCTCAACTTTGGGATTGGAATCCTAACGTCGGCTAAGGAAAACGCCTAACTCAAGAATTGGAGCCCTAATAATTGTTAAGGGGAAAACCTCAACTTAGGGATTGGAGCCCTAGTGTCGGCTAAGGAAAAACGCTCAACTCAGGGATTAGAGCCCTAGGTTTTGCTAAAGGGAAAAACGCTCAACTTAAGGATTGGAGCCCAAATATTGGCTAAAGCGGAAACATACGCACAACTCACGGATCGGAGCCCTAATGTTGGCTAAAAGAAAAACACTCAGCTCAAGGATTGGTGTCGGCTAAAGGGAAAACGCTCAACTCATGGATTTGAGCCTGTTAGCTAAAGGAAAAACGCTAATGTCGGGGTTTGGAGCCCTAATGTTTGCTAAGGAAAAACGCTCAACTCAGTGATTGGAGCCCCAATGTTGGCTATGGAAAAATGCTCAACTCAGGGATTGGAGCCATAATGTTTGATAAACATAAAAAGGCTCAACTCAGGTATTGGAGCCCAAATGTTGGAATGGAAAATGCTCAACTCAGGGATTGGAGCCCTAGTTTATGCTAAAGGGAAAAACGCTCAACTTAAGGATTCGAGCCCAAATATTGGCTAATGGGGAAACACATGCTGAACTCACGGATCGGAGCCCTAATGTTGGCTAAAAGAAAAACACTTAGCTCAAGGATTGGAGCCCTAATGTCGGCTGAAGGGAAAATGCTCAACTCAAGATTTTTGAGTCCTAATGTTACCTAAAGAAAAAGCGCTAAAGTCGCGGTTTGGAGCGCTGATGTTGGCTAAGGAAAAACGCTCAACTCAGGGATTGGAGCCCTAATGTTGGCTAAGGAAAAATGTTCAACTCAGGGATTGGAGCCCTAATGTTGGATAAACAGAGAAATGCTCAACTCAGGTATTGGAGCCCAAATGTTGGTATGGAAAATGCTCAACTCAGGGATTGGAGCCCTATGTTTTGCTAAAGGGAAAAACGCTCAGCATAAGGATTGGAGCCCTAATATTGGCTAATGGGGAAGCACACGCTATGCTCACGGATCGGAGCCCTAATGTTGGCTAAAAGAAAACTACTCAGCTCAAGGATTGGAGCCCAAATGTTGGCTAATGTGAAAAAAATCTCAACTCAGGATTGGAGCCCTAATGTTGGCTAAGGAAAAAAAGCTCAACTTAGGGATTTGAGCCCAATGATGGAACGCTCGACTTAGAGATTTGAGCCCAATGATGGAACGCTCGACTTAGAGATTGGAGCCCAAATGCAGGCTAAAGGGGATAACGCTCAACACATGGATTGGAGACCTAGTGTCGGCTAAGGAAGATGCTCAACTCAAGGATTGGAGCACTAGTGTCTCTAAGGAAAAACACTCAACTTTGGGATTGGAATCCTAACGTCGGCTAAGGAAAACGCCTAACTCAAGGATTGGAGCCCTAATAATTGATAAGGGGAAAACACTCAACTCAGGGATTGGAGCCCTAATGTAAGCTAAAGAAAAAACGCTAAACTCGGGGTTTGGAGCCCTAATGTTGGCTAAGGAAAAATGCTCAACTCAAGGATTGGAGCCCTAATGTTGGATAAACAGAAAAATGCTCAACTCAGGTATTAGAGCCCAAATGTTGGTATGGAAAATGCTCAACTCAGGGATTAGAGCCCTAGGTATTGCAAAAGTAAAAACGCTCAACTTAAGGATTGGAGCCCTAATATTGGCTAAAGGGGAAACACACACTCAACTCACGATCGGAGCTCTAATGTTGGCTAAAAGAAAACTACTCAGCTCAAGGATTGGAGCCCAAATGTTGGCTAATGTGAAAAAAATCTCAACTCAGGATTGGAGCCCTAATGTTGCCTAAGGAAAAAAAGCTCAACTTAGGGATTTGAGCCCAATGTTGGAACGCTCGACTTAGAGATTGGAGCCCAAATGCAGGCTAAAGGGGATAACGCTCAACACATGGATTGGAGACCTAGTGTCGGCTAAGGAAGATGCTCAACTCAAGGATTGGAGCGCTAGTGTCGTCTAAGGAAAAACACTCAACTTTGGGATTGGAATCCTAACGTCGGCTAAGGAAAACGCCTAACTCAAGGATTGGAGCCCTAATAATTAATATTGGAAAACGCTCAACTCAGGGATTGTAGCCCTAATGTAAGCTAAAGAAAAAACGCTAAACTCGGGGTTTGGAGCCCTAATGTTGGCTAAGGAAAAATGCTCAACTCAAGGATTGGAGCCCTAATGTTGGATAAACAGAAAAATGCTCAACTCAGGTATTAGAGCCCAAATGTTGGTATGGAAAATGCTCAACTCAGGGATTGGAGCCATAGGTATTGCAAAAGGAAAAACGCTCAACTTAAGGATTGGAGCCCTAATATTGGCTAAAGGGGAAACACACACTCAACTCACGGATCGGAGCCCAAATGTTGGCTAAAAGAAAAACACTCAGCTCAAGGATTGGAGCCCTAAGAAAAACATCTCAACTCAGGATTGGAGCCCTAATGTTGGCTAAGGAAAAAAAGCTCAACTTAAGGGATTTGAGACCAATGTTGGCTAAGGAAAAAACTCTCCACTTAGAGTTTGGAGTCCAAATGCTGGCTAAAGGGGAATACGCTCAACAGAGAGATGGGAGCCCTAGTGTCGGCTAAGGAAGACGCTCAACTCAGGGATTGGAGTGCTAATGTTGGCTAAGGGAAAACGCTAAACTCAGGGATTGGAGCCCTAATGTTTGCTAAAAAAAGTAAAACGCTCACTCAGGGATTGGTGCCCTAGTGTTGGCTAAGGAAAAATGATCTACTTTGGAATCAGAGTCCTAATGTCGGCTAAGGATAATGCTCAACTCAAGGATAATAGCCCTAATATTTGGTAAGGGGAAAACGCTCAACTCAGGGATTGGAGCCCTAATAATTGTTAAGGGGAAACACTCAACTCAGAGATTGGAGCCCTAGTGTCGGCTAAGGAAAAACGCTCAACTCAGAGCCCTAGGTTTTGCTAATGGGAAAAACGCTCAACTTTAGGATTGGAGCCCAAATATTGGCTTAAGGGGAAACACACGCTCAACTCACGGATCGGAGCCCTAATGTTGGCTAAAAGAAAAACTCTCAGCTCAAGGATTGGAGCCCTAATGTTGCCTAAAGGGAAAACGCTCAACTCAGGGATTTGAGCCCTAATGTTAGCTAAAGGAAAAACGCTAAAGTCGGGGTTTGGAGCCCTAATGTTTGCTAAGGAAAAATGATAAACTCAGTGATTGGAGCCCTAATGTTGGCTAAGGAGAAATGCTCAACTCAGAGATTGGAGCCATAATGTTGGATAAACAGAAAAATGCTCAACTCAGGTATTGGAGCCCAAATGTTGGTATGGAAAATGCTCAACTCAGGGATTGGAGCCCTAGGTTTTACTAATGGGAAAAACGCTCAACTTAAGGATTGGAGCCCTAATATTGGCTAATGGAGAAACACACGCTCAACTCACGGATCGGAGCCCTAGTGTTGGCTAGAAGAAAAACACTCAGCTCAAGGATTGGAGCCCTAATATCGGCTAAAGGGAAAACGCTCAAGTCATGGATTGGAGCCCTAATGTTGGCTAAGGAAAAAAAGCTCAACTTAAGGGATTTGAGACCAATGTTGGCTAAGGAAAAAACGCTCCACTTAGAGTTTGGAGTCCAAATGATGGCTAAAGGGGAATACGCTCAACACAGAGATTGGAGCCCTAGTGTCGGCTAAGGAAGACGCCCAACTCAGGGATTGGAGCCCTAATGTTGGCTAAGGGAAAACGCTAAACTCAGGGATTGGAGCCCTAATGTTAGCTAAAAAAAGGAAAACGCTCAACTCAGGGATTGGAGCCTAGTGTTGGCTTAGGATAAATGCTCAACTTTGGAATCGGAGTCCTAATGTCGGTTAAGGATAATGCTCAACTCAAGGAATAGAGCCCTAATATTTGGTAAGGGGAAAACGCTCAACTCAGGGATTGGATCCCTAATGTTAGCAAAAGAAAAAATGCTGAACTCAGGGATTGGAGCCCTAATGTCGGCTAAAGGGAAAACGCTAATCTCATGGATTGGAGCCCTAATGTTGGCCAATGGGAGAAATGCTCAACCCAGGATAGGTGCCCTAATGTTGGCTAAGGAAAAAAAGTTCAACTCACGGATTGGAGCACAATTTTTGGCTAAAGAAGAATCACGCTCAACTCAGGTATTGGAGCCCTAGTGTCGTCTAAGGAAAAACGCTCAACTTTGGGATTGGAATCCTAACGTCGGCTAAGGAAAACGCCTAATTCAAGAATTGGAGCCCTAATAATTGTAAAGGGGAAAACGCTCAACTTAGGGATTGGAGCCCTAGTGTCGGCTAAGGAAAAACGCTCAACTCAGGGATTAGAGCCCTAGGTTTTGCTAAAGGGAAAAACGCTCAACTTAAGGATTGGAGCCCAAATATTGGCTAAAGGGGAAACATACCCTCAACTCACGGATCGGAGCCCTAATGTTGGCTAAAAGAAAAACACTCAGCTCAAGGATTGGTGTCGGCTAAAGGGAAAACGCTCAACTCATGGATTTGAGCCCTAATGTTAGCTAAAGGAAAAACGCTAATGTCGGGGTTTGGAGCCCTAATGTTTGCTAAGGAAAAACGCTCAACTCAGTGATTGGAGCCCCAATGTTGGCTAAGGAAAAATGCTCAACTCAGGGATTGGAGCCATAATGTTTGATAAACATAAAAAGGCTCAACTCAGGTATTGGAGCCCAAATGTTGGAATGGAAAATGCTCAACTCAGGGATTGGAGCCCTAGGTTATGCTAAAGGGAAAAACGCTCAACTTAAGGATTGGAGCCCAAATATTGGCTAATGGGGAAACACATGCTGAACTCACGGATCGGAGCCCTAATGTTGGCTAAAAGAAAAACACTTAGCTCAAGGATTGGAGCCCTAATGTCGGCTAAAGGGAAAATGCTCAACTCAAGATTTTTGAGTCCTAATGTTACCTAAAGAAAAAGCGCTAAAGTCGGGGTTTGGAGCGCTGATGTTGGCTAAGGAAAAACGCTCAACTCAGGGATTGGAGCCCTAATGTTGGCTAAGGAAAAATGTTCAACTCAGGGATTGGAGCCCTAATGTTGGATAAACAGAGAAATGCTCAACTCAGGTATTGGAGCCCAAATGTTGGTATGGAAAATGCTCAACGCAGGGATTGGAGCCCTATGTTTTGCTAAAGGGAAAAACGCTCAGCATAAGGATTGGAGCCCTAATATTGGCTAATGGGGAAGCACACGCTATGCTCACGGATCGGAGCCCTAATGTTGGCTAAAAGAAAACTACTCAGCTCAAGGATTGGAGCCCAAATGTTGGCTAATGTGAAAAAAATCTCAACTCAGGATTGGAGCCCTAATGTTGGCTAAGGAAAAAAAGCTCAACTTAGGGATTTGAGCCCAATGTTGGAACGCTCGACTTAGAGATTGGAGCCCAAATGCAGGCTAAAGGGGATAACGCTCAACACATGGATTGGAGACCTAGTGTCGGCTAAGGAAGATGCTCAACTCAAGGATTGGAGCACTAGTGTCTCTAAGGAAAAACACTCAACTTTGGGATTGGAATCCTAACGTCGGCTAAGGAAAACGCCTAACTCAAGGATTGGAGCCCTAATAATTGATAAGGGGAAAACACTCAACTCAGGGATTGGAGCCCTAATGTAAGCTAAAGAAAAAACGCTAAACTCGGGGTTTGGAGCCCTAATGTTGGCTAAGGAAAAATGCTCAACTCAAGGATTGGAGCCCTAATGTTGGATAAACAGAAAAATGCTCAACTCAGGTATTAGAGCCCAAATGTTGGTATGGAAAATGCTCAACTCAGGGATTAGAGCCCTAGGTATTGCAAAAGTAAAAACGCTCAACATAAGGATTGGAGCCCTAATATTGGCTAAAGGGGAAACACACACTCAACTCACGATCGGAGCTCTAATGTTGGCTAAAAGAAAACTACTCAGCTCAAGGATTGGAGCCCAAATGTTGGCTAATGTGAAAAAAATCTCAACTCAGGATTGGAGCCCTAATGTTGCCTAAGGAAAAAAAGCTCAACTTAGGCATTTGAGCCCAATGTTGGAACGCTCGACTTAGAGATTGGAGCCCAAATGCAGGCTAAAGGGGATAACGCTCAACACATGGATTGGAGACCTAGTGTCGGCTAAGGAAGATGCTCAACTCAAGGATTGGAGCGCTGGTGTCGTCTAAGGAAAAACACTCAACTTTGGGATTGGAATCCTAACGTCGGCTAAGGAAAACGCCTAACTCAAGGATAGGAGCCCTAATAATTAATATTGGAAAACGCTCAACTCAGGGATTGTAGCCCTAATGTAAGCTAAAAAAAACGCTAAACTCGGGGTTTGGAGCCCTAATGTTGGCTAAGGAAAAATGCTCAACTCAAGGATTGGAGCCCTAATGTTGGATAAACAGAAAAATGCTCAACTCAGGTATTAGAGCCCAAATGTTGGTATGGCAAATGCTCAACTCAGGGATTGGAGCCATAGGTATTGCAAAAGGAAAAACGCTCAACTTAAGGATTGGAGCCCTAATATTGGCTAAAGGGGAAACACACACTCAACTCACGGATCGAAGCCCAAATGTTGGCTAAAAGAAAAACACTCAGCTCAAGGATTGGAGCCCTAATGTTGGCTAAAGCGAAAAAAATCTCAACTCAAGATTGGAGCCCTAATGTTGGCTAAGGAAAAAAAGCTCAAGGGATTTGAGACCAATGTTGGCTAAGGAAAAAACTCTCCACTTAGAGTTTGGAGTCCAAATGCTGGCTAAAGGGGAATACGCTCAACAGAGAGATGGGAGCCCTAGTGTCGGCTAAGGAAGACGCTCAACTCAGGGATTGGAGCCCTAATGTTGGCTAAGGGAAAACGCTAAACTCAGGGATTGGAGCCCTAATGTTTGCTAAAAAAAGTAAAACGCTCACTCAGGGATTGGTGCCCTAGTGTTGGCTAAGGAAAAATGATCTACTTTGGAATCAGAGTCCTAATGTCGGCTAAGGATAATGCTCAACTCAAGGATAAGAGCCCTAATATTTGGTAAGGGGAAAACGCTCAACTCAGGGATTGGATCCCCAATGTTAGCTAAAGAAAAAACGCTGAACTCAGGGATTGGAGCCCTAATGTCGGCAAAAGGGAAAACGCTAATCTCATGGATTGGAGCCCTAATGTTGGCTAATGGGAGAAACGCTCAACCCAGGATAGGAGCCCCAATAGTTGCTAAGGAAAAAAAGTTCAACTCACGGATTGGAGCACAATTTTTGGCTAAAGACGAATCACGCTCAACTCAGGAATTGGAGCCCCAGTGACGTCTAAGAAAAAACGCTCAACTTTGTGATTGGAATCCAAACGTCGGCTAAGGAAAACGCCTTACTCAAGAATTGGAGCCTATTGTTAAGGGGAAAACGCTCAACTCAGAGATTGGAGCCCTAGTGTCGGCTAAGGAAAAACGTTCAACTCAGGGATTAGAGCCCTAGGTTTTGCTAAAGGAAAAACGCTCCACTTAAGGATTGGAGCCCAAATATTGGCTAAAGGGGAAACACACGCTCAACTCACGGATCGGAGCCCTAATGTTGGCTAAAAGAAAAACACTCAGCTCAAGGATTGGTGTCGGCTAAAGGGAAAACGCTCAACTCATGGATTTGAGCCCTAATGTTAGCTAAAGGAAAAACACTAAAGTCGGGGTTTGGAGCCCTAATGTTTGCTAAGTAAAAACGCTCAACTCAGTGATTGGAGCCCTAATGTTGGCTAAGGAAAAATGCTCAACTCAGGGATTGGAGCCATAATGTTGGATAAAGAGAAAAATGCTCAACTCAGGTATTGGAGCCCAAATGTTGGTATGTAAAATGCTCAACTCAGGGATTGGAGCCCTAGGTTTTGCTAAAGGGAAAAACGCTCAACTTAAGGATTGGAGCCCTAATATTGGCTAATGGGGAAACACACGCTCAACTCACGGATCGGAGCCCTAATGTTGGCTAAAAGAAAAACACTCAGCTCAAGGATTGGAGCCCTAATATCGGCTAAAGGGAAAACGCTCAACTCATGGATTGGAGCCCTAATGTTGGCTAAAGCGAAAAAAATCTCAACTCAGGATTGGAGCCCTAATGAAGGCTAAGGAAAAAAAGCTCAACTTAGGGATTTGAGCCCAATGTTGGCTAAGGAAAAAACGCTCCACTTAGAGATTGGAGTCCAAATGATGGCTAAAGGGGAATACGCTCAACACAGAGATTGGAGCCCTAGTGTCGGCTAAGGAAGACGCTCAACTCAGGGATTAGAGCCCTAATGTTGGCTAAGGGAAAACGCTAAACTCAGGGATTGGAGCCCTAATGTTAGCTAAAAAAAGGAAAACGTTCAACTAAGGGATTGGAGCCTAGTGTTGGTTTAGGATAAATGCTCAACTTTGGAATCGGAGTCCTAATGTCGGCTAAGGATAATGCTGAACTCAAGGAATAGAGCCCTAATATTTGGTAAGGGGAAAACGCTCAACTCAGGGATTGGATCCCTAATTTTAGCAAAAGAAAAAATGCTGAACTCAGGGATTGGAGCCCTAATGTCGGCTAAAGGGAAAACGCTAATCTCATGGATTGGAGCCCTAATGTTGGCTAATGGGAGAAACGCTCAACCCAGGATAGGAGCCCTAATGTTGGCTAAGGAAAAAAGTTCAACTCACGGATTGGAGCACAATTTTTGGCTAAAGACGAATCACGCTCAACTCAGGTAATGGAGCCCTAGTGTCGTCTAAGGAAAAACGCTCAACTTTGGGATTGGAATCCTAACGTCGGCTAAGGAAAACGCCTAACTCAAGAATTGGAGCCCTAATAATTGTTAAGGGGAAAACGCTCAACTTAGGGATTGGAGCCCTAGTGTCGGCTAAGGAAAAACGCTCAACTCAAGGATTAGAGCCCTAGGTTTTTCTAAAGGGAAAAACGCTCAACTTAAGGATTGGAGCCCAAATATTGGCTAAAGGGGAAACACACGCTCAACTCACGGATCGGAGCCCTAATGTTGGCTAAAAGAAAAACACTCAGCTCAAGGATTGGTGTTGGCAAAAGGGAAAACGCTCAACTCATGGATTTGAGCCCTAATGATAGCTAAAGGAAAAACGCTAATGTCGGGGTTTGGAGCCCTAATGTTTGCTAAGGAAAAACGCTCAACTCAGTGATTGGAGCCCCAATGTTGGCTAAGGAAAAATGCTCAACTCAGGGATTGGAGCCATAATGTTGGATAAACATAAAAAGGCTCAACTCAGGTATTGGAGCCCAAATGTTGGTATGGAAAATGCTCAACTCAGGGATTGGAGCCCTAGGTTTTGCTAAAGGGAAAAACGCTCAACTTAAGGATTGGAGCCCAAATATTGGCTAATGGGGAAACACACGCTGAACTCACGGATCGGAGCCCAAATGTGGCTAAAAGAAAAACACTTAGCTCAAGGATTGGAGCCCTAATGTCGGATAAAGGGAAAATGCTCAACTCAGGATTTTGAGGATGTTAGCTATAGAAAAAACGCTAAAGTCGGGGTTTGGAGCGCTGATGTTGGCTAAGGAAAAACGCTCAACTCAGGGATTGGAGCCCTAATGTTGGATAAACAGAGAAATGCTCAACTCAGGTATTGGAGCCCAAATGTTGGAATGGAAAATGCTCAACTCAGGGATTGGAGCCCTAGGTTTTGCTAAAGAGAAAAACGCTCAACTTAAGGATTGGAGCCCTAATATTCGCTAAAGGGGAAACACATGCTATACTCACGGATCGGAGCCCTAATGTTGGCTAAAAGAAAACTATTAGCTCAAGGATTGGAGCCCTAATGTCGGCTAAAGGGAAAACGCTCAACTCATGGATTGGAGCCCTAATGTTGGCTAATGCGAAAAAAATCTCAACTCAGGATTGGAGCCCTAATGTTGGCTAAGGAAAAAAAGCTCAACTTAGGGATTTGAGCCCAATGTTGGCTAAGGAAAAAACGCTCGACTTACAGATTGGAGCCCAAATTCTGGCTAAAGGGGATTGGAGACCTGGTGTCGGTTAATGAAGACTCTCAACTCAAGGATTGGAGCCCTAATGTTGGATAAGGAAAAACGCTAAACTCAGGGATTGGAGCCCTACTGTTAGCTAAAAAAAGGAAAACGCTCAACTCAGAGATTGGAGCCCTAATGTCGGTGGAGCCCTAACGTCGGGAAAAGGGAAAACGCTCAACTCATGGATTTGACCCTTATTGTTGGCTAAAGGGAGAAACGCTCAGCTCGGGATTGGAGACCTAATGTTGGGTAAGGAAAAAAGCTCAATTTAGGGATTGGAGCCCTATTGTTGGCTAAAGAGGATTCACGCTCAACTCAGGGGTTGGATACCTAGTGTTGGCATAGGAAAAATGCTCAACTTTGGAATCGGAGTCCTAATGTCGGCTAAGGAAAATTCTCAACTCAAGGATTAGAGACCTATATTTGATAAGGGAAAAACGCTCAACTCAGGAATTGGATCCCTAATGTTAGCTAATGAAAAAATGAAGAACTCAGGGATTGGAGCCCTAATGTCGGCTAAAGGGAAAACGCTAATCTCATGGACTGGAGCCCTAATGTTGGCTAATGGGAGAAACGCTCAACCCAGGATAGGGTCCCAAATATGTGCTAAGGAAAAAAAGCTCAACTCAGGGATTGGAGCACAATTTTTGGCTAAAGACGAATCACGCTCAACTCAGGGAATGGAGTCCTAACGTCAGCTAAGGAAAACGCTTAACTCTGAGATTGGAGCCCAAATAATTGATAAGGGGAAAACGCTCAACTCAGGGATTGGAGTCCTAATGTAAGCTAATGAAAGAACGCTAAACTCGGGGTTTGGAGCCCTAATGTTGGCTATGGAAAAACGCTCAACTCAATGATTAAAGCCCTAATGGTTGCAAAGGAAAAATGCTCAACTCATGGATTGGAGCCTTAATGTTGGATAAACAGAAAAATTATCAACTCAGGTATTGGAGGCCAAATGTTGGTTAAAGTGGAAAATGCTCAGCTCAGGGATTGGAGCCCTATTGTTGGCTAAAGAAGAATCACGCTCAACTTAGGGATTGGAGCCCTAGTGTTGGCTAACATAAAAGTTCAACTTAGGGATTGGAGCCCTAATGTCAGCTAAAGGGAAAACGCTAATCTCATGGATTGGAGCCCTAATGTTGGCAAAGAAAAAAAACTCAACTAAGGGATTGGAGCACAATTTTTGGCTAAAGACGAATCACGCTCAACTCAGGGATTGGAGCCCTAATGTAAGCTAACGAAAAACGCTAAACACGGGGTTTGGAGCCCTAATGTTGGCTAAGGAAAAACGCTCAAATCAGGGATTGGAGCCCTAATGGTTACAAACGAAAAATGCTCAACTAATGGATTGGAGACCTAGTGTCGGCTAAGGAAGACGCTCAACTCAGGGATTGGAGCCCTAATGTTGGCTAAGGAAAAACGCTAAACTCAGGAATTGGAGCCCTAGTGTCGTCTAAGGAAAAACGCTCAGCTTAGGGATTAGAGTCCTAACGTCGGCTAAGGAAAACGCTTAACTCGATTGGAGCCCAAATAATTGATAAGGGGAAAACGCTCATCTCGGGGATTGGAGCCCTAATGTAAGCTAAAGAAAAAACGCTAAACTTGGGGTTTGGAGCCCTAATGTTGGCTAAGGAAAAACACTCAACTCAATGATTGGAGCCCTAATGGTTGCAAAGGAAAAATGCTCAACTCATGGATTGAAGCCCTAATGTTGGATAAACAGAAAATTGATCAACTCAGGTATTGGAGGCCAAATGTTGGTTAAAGTGGAAAATGCTCAACTCAAGTATTGGAGCCCTATTGTTGGCTAAAGACGAATCACGCTCAACTTAGGGATTGGATCCCTCGTGTTGGCTAAGAAAAAAGTTCAACTTAGGGATTGGATCCCTAATGTCAGCTAAAGGAAAACGCTAATCTCATGGATTGAAGCCCTAATGTTGGCTAAATGGAGAAACGCTCAACCCAGGATAGGATCCCTAATGTTGGCTAAGGAAAAAAAGCTCAACTCAGGGATTGGAGCACATTTTTTGGCAAAACACGAATCACGCTCAACTCAGGGATTGGAGCCCTAGTGTCGGCTAAGGAAAAACGCTCAGCATAGGGATTCGAGTCCTAACGTCAGCTAAGGAAAACCCTTAACTCAGAAATTGGAACCCAAATAATTGATAAGGGGAAAACTCTCAACTCAGGAATTGGAGTCCTAATGTAAGCTAAAGAAAGAACGCTAAACTCGGGGTTTGGAGCCCTAATGTTGGCTAAGGAAAAACGCTCAACTCAATGATTAGAGCCCTAATGGTTGCAAAGGAAAAATGCTCAACTCAGGGATTGGAGCCCTAATGTTGGCTAATGACGAATCACGCTCAATTAGGGATTGGAGCCCTAGTGTTGGCTAAGAAAAACGTTCAACTTAGGGATTGGAGTCCCAATGTCGGCAAAGGAAAACGCTCAACTCAGGGATTGGAGCCCTAATGTTAGCTAAGGAAAAACGGTAAAGACGGGGTTTGGAGCCCAAATGTTGGCTAACGAAAAACGCTCAACTCAGGGATTGGAGCCCTAATGTTGGCTAAGGAAAAATACTCAACTCAGGGATTGGAGCCCTAATGTTGGATAAATAGAAAAATGCTCAACTCAGGTATTGGGGCCCAAATGTTGGTATGGAAAATGCTCAACTCAGGGATTGGAGCCCTAGGTTTTGCTAAAGGGAAAAACGCTCAACTTAAGGATTGGATCCCTAATATTGGCTAAAGGGGAAACACATGCTCAACTCACGGATCGAAGCCCTAATGATGGCTAAAAGAAAAACACTCAGCTCAAGGATTGGAGCCGTAATATCGGCTAAAGGGAAAACGCTCAACTCATGGATTGGAGCCCTAATGTTGGCGAAAGCGAATAAAATCTCAACTCAGGATTTGAGCCCTAATTTTGGTTAAGGAAAAAAAGCTCAACACAGGGATTTGAGCCCAATGTTGGCTAGGAATAAACGCTCGACTTAGAGATTGGAGCACAAATGCTGGCTAAAGGGGAATAACGCTCAACACAGGGATTGGAGCCCTAGTGTCGGCTAAGGAAGACGCTCAACTCAGGGTTTGGAGCCCAAATGTTGGCTTAGGGAAAACGCTAATCTCAGGGATTAGAGCCCTAATGTTAGCTAAAAAAAAGGAAAACGCTCAACTCAGGGATTGGAGCCCTAATGTCGGTGGAGCCCTAACGTCGGAAAAAGGAAAAACACACAACTCATGGATTTGACCCTTAATGTTGGCTAAAGGGAGAAACGCTCAACTCGGGATTGGAGCCCTAATGCTGGCTAAGAAATCACGCTCAACTTAGGGATTGGAGCCCTATTGTTGGCTTAAGAGTAATCACGCTCAACTCAGGGATTGGATCCCTAGTGTTGGTTTAGGAAAAATGCTCAACTTTGGAATCGAAGTCCAAATGTCGGCTAAGGAAAATGCTCAACTCACGGATTGGATCCCTAATGTTAGCTAAAGAAAAAACGGTGAACTCAGGGATTGTCGCCCTAATGTTGGATATACAGAAAAATGCTCAACTCAGATGGTTAAAGTGGAAAATGCTCAACTCAGGGATTGGAGCCCTAGGTTTTGCTCAAGGGAAAAACGCTCAACTTAGGGATTGGAGCCCAAATATTGGCTAAAGGAGAATTATGCTCAACTCACGAATCGGAGCCCTAATGTTGGCTAAAAGAAAAACACTTAACTCAAGGATTTGAGCCCTAATGTCGGCAAAAGGGAAAACGCTCAACTCATGGATTGGAGCCCTAATTTTGGCTAAAGCGAAAAAAAATCTCAACTTAGGATTGGAGTCCTAATGTTGGCTAAGGAAAAAAGCTCAACTTAGGGATTTGAGCCCAATGTTGGCAAGGAAAAAATGCTCGACTTAGAGATTGGAGCCCAAATGGTGGCTAAAGGGGAATTACGCTCAACACAGGGATTGGAGACCTAGTGTCGGCTAAGGAAGACGATCAACTCAGGGATTGGAGCCCTAATGTTAGCTAAAAAATGGAAAACGCTCAACTCAGGGATTGGAGCCCTAATGTCGGTGGAGCCCTAACGTCGCAAAAAGGGAAAACGCTCAACTCAAGGATTTGACCCTTAGTGTTGGCTAAAGGGAGAAACGCTCAACTCGGGATTGGAGCCCTAATGTTGGCTAAGGAAAAAAAGCTCAAGTTAGGTCTGGAGCCCTAGTGTTGGCTTAGGAAAAATGCTCAACTTTGGAATCGGAGTCCTAATGTCGGCTAAGGAAAATGCTCAACTCAAGGATTAGAGCCCTAATATTTGGTAAGGGAAAAACGTGCTCAGGGATTGGATCCCTAATGTTAGCTAAAGAAAAAATGCTGAACTCAGGGCTTGGAGCCCTATGTCGGCTAAAGGGAAAACACCAATCTCATGGATTGGAGCCCTAATGTTGGCAAAAGGGAGAAACGCTCAACCCAGGATAGGATCCCTAATGTTGGCTTAGGAAAAAAGCTCAACACAGGGATTGTAGCACATTTTTTGGCTAAAGACGAATCACGCTCAACTCAGGGATTGGAGCCCTAGTGTCGGCCAAGGAAAAACGCTCAACTTAGGGATTAGAGTCCTAATGTCGGCTAAGGAAAAGACTTAACTCGTTGGGTAAAACGCTCAACTCAGGGATTGGAGCCCTAATGTAAGCAAAAGAAAAAACGCCAATATCGGGGTTCGGAGCCCTAATGTTGGCTAAGGAAAAACGCTCAACTCAGGGATTGGAGCTCTAATGGTTGCTACGGAAAAATGCTCAAATCATGGATTGGAGCCCTAATGTTGGATAAACAGAAAAATGATCAACTCAGGTATTGGAGCCCTAATATTGGCTAAAGGGGAATCACGCTCAACTTACGGATCGGAGCCCTAATGTTGGCTATAAAGAAAACACTCAGCTCAAGGATTGGAGCCCAATTGTCAGCTAAAGGGAAAACGCTCAATTTAGGGATTGGAGCCCTAATGTCGGCTAAAGGTAACACTCTCAACTCATGAATTGGAGCCCTAATGTTGGCTAAAGCGAAAAACGCTAAACTCAGGATTGGAGCCCTAATGTTAGCTTAGGAAAAAAAGCTCAACTCTGCGATTGGAGCCCAAATATGGCTAAAGGGGAATAACGCTCAATGCAGGGATTGGAGCCCTAGTGTTGGCTAAGGGAAAACAATCAACTTGGGGATTCGAGCCCCAATGTCGGCTAAGGGGAAAACTCTCAACTGGGGATTGGAGCCCAAATGTTAGCTAAAGGGAGAAACGCTCAACTCGGGATTGGAACCCTAATGTTGGCTAAGGAATAAAAGCTCAACTCAGGAATTGGAGCCCTATTGTTGGCTAAAGAAGAATCACGCTCAACTCAAGGATTGGAGCCCTAGTGTTGGCTTTGGAAAAATGATCTACTTTGGAATTGGAGTTGTAATGTCGGCTAAAGAAAATGCTCAACTCAAGGATTGTAGCCCTAATATTTGGTAAGGGGAAAACGCTTAACTCAAGGATTGGATCCCCAGTGTTAGCTAATGAAAAAACGCTCAACGCTAGGATTGGAGCCCTAAGGTTGGCTAAGGAAAAAACGCTCGACTTCGAGATTGGAGCCAAATGCTGGCTAAAGGGGAATAACGCTCAACGCAGGGATAGGAGCCCTAGTGTTGGATAAGGGAAAACAGTGAACTTGGGGATTCGAGCCCAAATGTCGGCAAAGGAAGAAGCTCATCTCAGGGATTGGAGCCCTTATGTTGGCTAAGGGGAAAACGCTCAACTCAGGGATTGGAGCCCTAATGTTAGCTAAAAAGAGGAAAATGCTCAACTCAGGGATTGGAGCCTTTATGTCGGTGGAGCCCTAGTGTCGGATAAAGGGAAAACGCTCAACTCATGGATTGGAGCCCTTGTGTTGGCTAAGGAAAAATGCTCAACTCTGAAATTGGAGTCCTAATATCGGTTAAGAAAAACGTTCAACTCAGGGATTGGAACCCTAATGTCGGCTATAAGGAAAATGCTCAACCCATGGATTGGAGCCCTAATGTTGGCTAAAGAAAAATGCTCAACTCAAGGATTGGAGCCCAAATGTTGGATAAACAGAAAAAGGCTCAACTCAGGTATAGGAGCCCAAATGTTGGTTAAAATGGAAAATGCTCAACTTAGGGATCCGAGCCCTAGGTTTGGCAAAAGGGAAAAACGCACAACTTAGGGATTGGAGCCCTATTGTTGGCTAAAGAGGATTCACGCTCAACTCAGGGGTTGGATACCTAGTGTTGGCATAGGAAAAATGCTCAACTTTGGAATCGGAGTCCTAATGTCGGCTAAGGAAAATTCTCAACTCAAGGATTAGAGACCTATATTTGATAAGGGAAAAACGCTCAACTCAGGAATTGGATCCCTAATGTTAGCTAATGAAAAAATGAAGAACTCAGGGATTGGAGCCCTAATGTCGGCTAAAGGGAAAACGCTAATCTCATGGACTGGAGCCCTAATGTTGGCTAATGGGAGAAACGCTCAACCCAGGATAGGGTCCCAAATGTGTGCTAAGGAAAAAAAGCTCAACTCAGGGATTGGAGCACAATTTTTGGCTAAAGACGAATCACGCTCAACTCAGGGAATGGAGTCCTAACGTCAGCTAAGGAAAACGCTTAACTCTGAGATTGGAGCCCAAATAATTGATAAGGGGAAAACGCTCAACTCAGGGATTGGAGTCCTAATGTAAGCTAATGAAAGAACGCTAAACTCGGGGTTTGGAGCCCTAATGTTGGCTATGGAAAAACGCTCAACTCAATGATTAAAGCCCTAATGGTTGCAAAGGAAAAATGCTCAACTCATGGATTGGAGCCTTAATGTTGGATAAACAGAAAAATTATCAACTCAGGTATTGGAGGCCAAATGTTGGTTAAAGTGGAAAATGCTCAGCTCAGGGATTGGAGCCCTATTGTTGGCTAAAGACGAATCACGCTCAACTTAGGGATTGGAGCCCTAGTGTTGGCTAACATAAAAGTTCAACTTAGGGATTGGAGCCCTAATGTCAGCTAAAGGGAAAACGCTAATCTCATGGATTGGAGCCCTAATGTTGGCAAAGAAAAAAAACTCAACTAAGGGATTGGAGCACAATTTTTGGCTAAAGACGAATCACGCTCAACTCAGGGATTGGAGCCCTAATGTAAGCTAACGAAAAACGCTAAACACGGGGTTTGGAGCCCTAATGTTGGCTAAGGAAAAACGCTCAAATCAGGGATTGGAGCCCTAATGGTTACAAACGAAAAATGCTCAACTAATGGATTGGAGACCTAGTGTCGGCTAAGGAAGACGCTCAACTCAGGGATTGGAGCCCCAATGTTGAATAAGGAAAAATGCTAAACTCAGGGATTGGAGCCTTAGTGTCGTCTAAGGAAAAACGCTCAGCTTAGGGATTAGAGTCCAAACGTCGGCTAAGGAAAACGCTTAACTCAGGGATTGGAGCCCAAATAATTGTTAAGAGGAAAACGCTCAACTCAGGGACTGGAGCCCAAATGTAAGCTAAAGAAAAAACGCTAAACTCGGGGTTTGGAGCCCTAATGTTGGCTAAGGAAAAAATCTCAACTCAATGATTGGAGCCCTAATGGTTGCAAAGGAAAAATGCTCAACTCATGGATTGGAGCCCTAATGTTGGATAAACAGAAAATTGATCAACTCAGGTATTGGAGGCCAAATGTTGGTTAAAGTGGAAAATGCTCAACTCAGGCACTGGAGCCCTATTGTTGGCTAAAGACGAATCACGCTCAACTTAGGGATTGGAGCCCTAGTGTTGGCTAAGAAAAAAGTTCAACTTAGGGATTGGAGCCCTAATGTCGGCTA